>DWKW01000626.1:0-15484 GCA_018250115.1 Doberes anticus
CCTGGTCTGGGTGTTTGTGTGCTTGTTTCTGTGTGTGTCCATGGCACCCACGACACAGGTTAAATCCTACTGTGGGGTTATAAGTGTGAAACGTTATTTATTTATAATTTATTTATATACATTGGTGTTAAGGATAGGAAAAAAGAAAACTAATTTCTTATTCATTTTTGCTCATCTCAATTTTTGTTTTTTTTTTATTAATCATCTTCTCCATTTGGCTCGACTCATTTTTGTATTATTTTGTTTAATTTTTCATCTTCTTCATTTGATAACGAAAATTTAGTTGAGAATTTTCGTATTATTTTGATTAATCGAAAACTACTACACATAATAATAATGACAATCCACACACATCACTGTCAAGAACTATTGGTATTTTTTTCACAATTATACGATAACAATTTACTATTAGAATAAATTGTAACTAGTAATTTTTTTATTATTCGGGCTTATAAAGATTCACGATCTTTTTATGAAATCAACATCGTAATTAGTATTAATTAGCTTAATAATTACTTAAATCAAAGAAAGTCGTGGAAAAATACCTTAAAACTTTAACTTAATTAAGTAATAAAAATAATTAATATTATTTTTTTTATTTTACTCTCACAGTGTTATGGGATATACTTAGTACAACTTAGTTGTCTT
Organism: Doberes anticus; assembly: GCA_018250115.1. Classification (NCBI taxonomy): domain Eukaryota; kingdom Metazoa; phylum Arthropoda; class Insecta; order Lepidoptera; family Hesperiidae; genus Doberes; species Doberes anticus. The sequence continues at coordinate 649 of DWKW01000626.1, forward strand.
AAACCCTAAGAAGTTAAGCCTTAAGTGTTATTAATTTATCACATTACATAAGTGGGTACTTACAAAGGGTTTAACAAAAGTTCCACTAAGGCATAAAAGTTTTCCATATTGAGAATATGTACACAAAAAGTATATATATACTTAGGTATTTTCATAACGCTTCGAGACATATCCTGCTTTAGTAAGAAAGCAGGCATTCTCTCGTCTTAAGGACCGCGCGCAAGTGGAGCATATTGTAATTAACGAGGCGCCGAGTGCCCTACAATCGCACAGTGTCACCGTCGACCGTGAACGAGCGGAGAAATATGCTACGTGCTCAAAGTAGCAAATGTATGAAATGTACATGCAAGCTTTTAGGTGAATAACTTTAAAATCAACTCTCCCAAAGAAATTCTTCTAAAATACTATTCATTTTCTAGTACTAAGACTTTATATCAAATATTTTACAGACACGTTTAGCGTATAACGCATTGAGACCTATCCTAACTTAAGCTGGCATTCCCCCCAGCTTTAGTACCGAGCGCAAGAGCTGCATATTGTAATTATCGATGCATCGAGCTCTCTACAATCTCTACCAACTGAACCGCAGCAGCGACTAGAGCAAAGTAGAGATTAACTCGTCTTCTGAGTGAGAGTAACGACGACAGACGTTCTTCACTACAGTCGTATCAATTGTATATATTGATGTTGCAAATTACACTCTACTATGAGTCACGTGTTAACTATTGATCAAAATTTTCTTGTACGTATACTTGGCATATTTTTCTATCTCTCACTATCTCACTACTCTGGATATAGAAAGTTTGATAACTATAAAAGTTATTCCGAATCACCAAGAAAGTCGGCACTCGTACGGGACGCGAGCAACGCAACACCGTAACTGATTTCAATTATGAACTGAACTAAAAGGAGACGTTTCAAACGTGCAAACTTGTTAATATATTTAGTAGATAACGAATTCTCTTCCTATAAGATAATTTTGTCTTTACAGTAGGGGGACAGAATATTCCTAGAATGTTGTAAGTGAATGCTCACATACGGTATGTATAACAAGAAGTCGCTTATTTAATGGTAATCTTGCTGTACATTAGGTAGTAAATCAATGTTATTGCTTGCCAAATTAAATAACAGTTCCTTCAATGAAAGAAATTAAGAATAAAACTTTTCCATCTGCCAGTGGCTCCAGATTTCGCCTAATCATGAGGGTCTCTACTTGTCTATGCTATTATCAATAATAGTAGACGAAGATAAAACCACCTCGTCATCAAGACATTATTGTCCCAATAAAACGGTTTAGCTATTATTATTTTATTTCACATTAAACGACTAGTAACATTGATGAAAAACAAAATAAGCCATAAAAATTGATAATGGTAAACGAATCCCAGAACAGATACAATACATGTATTAGAAAATGTATCTACCCACTATTTTCCATCTTAATATAAACTACAGTTTCTGCGGTTCTACAATGTCATTTTGACAACAATCGGAAACCTCGAGAACAAGCGTTTACCTACTTGATACCTAATTTTATTTTTAAATGTGAATATACAAATAATATATGTTAAAATCTTGACCTTTTTATATTAACGGAATAGCAAACTTGCAGACGACCGTGAGGTTATGTTTTTTATGTTTATAGAATAGCAAACAAGCACGCAGGCCACCTGATGTTAACTGTTAAAGTCCTATCTGAGGTCCTATGTCGATGCGTTGGTACTCATGAGGACTAATTTGGAATGCCTCGTGTCCGGTGACTTCTGACTAACCACATTAATCCGAAACACAGTAATTCTCACACTGCTGCTTTGCGGCAAAAATAGGTTCAACGGTTAGTAGTCAATGCAGCTGTACATGCAACACAAATAGGACCGAAGAACTATATGAGGTCGTACGTGAATGCGTTGCTACTAGGATCAAGCTGGAATGACCTTGGAATCCAATCATACCCTCAACACCAAAACTCGATACTGACAACACTGTCACTGGCCGGCAGCAATAGAAGAACCGCTACTCCTACTGCGCTAAACCTTCCGAATAATACTCTACCACCGTAAAACACTGAATGAAGTCAAATATTTCAGTAATAAGTAATAATATATGTATTAACTCTATTTGTAATCTTAACGAACAGTGAAAGCCACAAATTATGGTATTTCCTCTGTCGTTCAAAACTTCAAATTCTTCATTAAAATTGGAGAGTACGTAGTAATCAGTGACTTTCATTGCTCACTCGTCATTCATAGTAATTAATTGTAGAGTCACAGGAACAAAAAAAAACTCGGTCCTTAGATTTTCATTTTGAAAATACGTTTAATTTTTAGACAAAATATTAATTAGATTAAAAAATATCTTTATCGTTTTCTATTCAATTTGTTTATTTAGTTTATAATATTGTGATTACATCATGATAATTTGTTAAATGAGACATGTAAAATTATCGCGCTTCACGTGAGTTTAGTACCTACCTTAATATTCAGTTATAATTCTTAATATTCTTAACATTCACTTAATATTTTTTATGTTAAAATCAGACAAATGATAATTTGAGGCAAGCACAAATCACATTTTTCTTTTATGTATTTTTTTTGGTCTAAGCAAAATTATATTTAATTTAAAATATAACCAAATAAATAATTCTAATATTTTCCAAATCATATGTCTTTTCCATTTTACTGTTTCTATTTATTTCACATTAAAAGTGCTCTTTAATTTTTTTTCACTTATTTTCAGAAATTAAATGGGAGACGTAGAGCTGATAGAGCTTTTATAATAAGCTTAGCTTTATTTCTTTTTTCTAACTCAAACTAAATGATGCTGAACTTAGTTAAAACTTCGTTCGGTACAGAGGAAGTAAAGTATGTGAAGTACAGATAACATAGTTAAATATTTTTTCTCCTGTACACAAGAAATTTAGTTCATAATATTGTGATTACATCATGATAATTTGTTAAATGAGACATGTAAAATTATCGCGCTTCACGTGAATTTAGTACCTTAATATTCAGTTATAATTCTCAATATTCTTAACATTCACTTAATTTTTTTATGTTATAATCAAATAAATGATAATTTGAAGCAAGCACAAATCACATTTTTCTTTTGTGTATTTTTTTTGTCTAAGCAAAATTCTATTTAATTTAAAATATCAAATAAATAATTCTAATATTTTCCAAATCATATGTCTTTTCCATTTTACTGTTTCTGTTTATTTCACATTAAAAGTGCTCTTTAATTTTTTTTTCATTTATTTTCTAAAATTAAATGGAAGACGTAGAGCTGATAGAGCTTTTATAATAGAGCTTAGCTTTATTTCTTTTTTCTAACTCAAACTAAATGATGCTGAACTTAGTTAAAACTTCGTTCGATACAGAGGAACTAAAGTATGTGTAGTACAGGTAACATAATTAAACTTAATTTTCTCCTCTATACAAATACACAAACTTTTTAAAGAGTTGGTGGCTGAACTTTCTACGTAACAGTGATAAGAATACTGATAAAATTACTGATATAATGCAAACTAAAAATAAAGCGAAAACAAAAACTAACTTCTACGACACAACAAACAACTTACTCCACTGAAAGTTGCCACCACTTCGTAAATACGCAAAGTGCCGAGCTTTTCCTACTACATTTGTAAGCGCGTGAAGCGCGCTATGCCTCGTGTGAGAGTAAAGTTGCAACTTTGTTTATGTTTTACTGAGAGTTACGTTTAAATTTAAAAAGTTTTTCGAGGACTAAGGTTTACAACTTTTCAACAGCCACGCCGCAGACACACCGCTAAACCTTGTAGTTAACATCCGCGCATTAAAATATAACTTAATTTACCTCCTAACTCGTAGCGCGAACTGGCAACGTCGCGTGCCGCGGCAAAATTCACCGCCAAACAGTTACAATACGCATTCAGCTGTTCGAAATTGAACGCGGCACTGTTCGAGACCGGCAGACATCTGAGGGGCCCAGCGATGCTGCGACGTTGCCACGCCTACGCTCCCCGCACACCAATCGTGTCGCTCAATTCGTCGAATACAGTTGAAAACTCGAACTCTTCTCTGCTGTTCTTGTCCTTTTCTACCAATCGAAATATGGTTAAAAGCAAGGGAGATGAAGTGATTACGTGGTGTTCGGGCTCGTATCGTATTCAAATAAAACCGCCATGCATTAAGCGTATGTGTTCCTTGGCGGTTGAGGGATTATCAACTTTTTGTTAATGCGTTAGGACCGTTATTCGATCAAACGGAAAGTTTGAAATTTTTGTTAACGTTTGGAAACAAAGTTTGAGTAAATAGATCGTCTTCGATTTGCTATCACTTATCGATAAAGTGTCGTTACTTAAATATACAAATACGAAAGTTTACCATGGTAAAAGTTGTTTATACTTTAAAAAAATATATGAAAAATATACCTATATCACTTCGTACTACAATCCCCACACTAAAGTATAATGGACATCAGGCAGTTCTACTTAGTCCTCAGGAGTAGCGACGCATCCATGACGCCTCCATTAGGATTTCGGTCCTATTCCAAATCGTTGAATATGGATGTCCAATGCCATGAAGTGATCACTTAACATTAGGTTACCTGCATGCTTAAGTATTTGTTGCGCCTTGAATTTTTTTAAATGGTAACTCTGCTCATACGTATAACGTTAACGCTCTCCTAATTTGTGTATAAATTTCGTATTGTCGTTCGGATACGTTATCTTATATTTCGGAATTTTCTTTAATTTTTAGATGAATTTTAGTTAAATTGAATAGCATTAAGTTAATGTAAAAAGTTCATAAACACTTAAAGACACGTATCAACTTATGACAACTTTCTAAAACAATCAAAATGTCAACAAGTCGAAAATCGATTTTTGCAAACACCCCGTAACATAAAATCATACCTACAGCTATAGCTACTCTAGGGGTAGGCAGGGGTGTAGCGAACGTTCTCCTCACAATCGTGTTCAAAGTTAAACGTTTTGTCTGACTGAAAACCGTTTTGAAACTATTTTTATCTAGATAACCTAAGGCTGTACAAGTTTATATTTTAATGAAAATTATTGGATTAGGGATTCATTGATATGTCAGAATTCATTCATATGTAACCTTTATCTGTAAAATTAACAAGATATTTTTTTAAATAAGATCAGATCAGCCTTCATGAGTAATTTTATTTTGGTAAAAAATAATATCACCTTGCACTATTCACATAGTTACTCTTAGAGTAGGCAGGGGTGTAGAGGGAATGCTGTGTCATAATCGTGTTCAAATTTAAAAGATCTTTGTCTTTTATCCTCACGGTAATGTGGCTTTTGTTTCAGTTTGTTTTCTTAATCGTGTTGAAATATTTTACCAGGTTGTTTTAAAATCTTATTAAATATTTCGATTGATCAGAATGTGTTTTAGTAATAAGAATTTGTGAACCTTTTCGCGAAGTGAAATGAGAAAATCTTAAAACTTAATTTTAAAACGGGAATTCTATGTCAAACATAAGATTTTACTCTTAGTAATATTAACAACACCTAAAGTTTAATATTGATATTTAAAAAATGAGAAGCAGACAATAATACAGCATACATAATAATTTAAAAATCAATATCAAAACGGGATGTTCTTATAGGTACATATAGCACATTGAAGTTAAAACGAGACTGTCTCCTCTTTCAGTCGTGTTATACATTCGTAGACGTATTTATACATTCGTAGTTCGCCGCAATCCTATTATAACCCTTCGTATCTATTATTTTGAGTATCAGATTTGACGATCAATTTATATTATCTTACTCTAAAGGTCCGGGTTCGATTTCCAATTACGTAATCTTATAACGTATAACGGCTCCAGTGTGAATTAGCGATTTTTTTTAAATTTTACGAGTTAGTACTCGTAATATAAATGAATAATACAGATTTGTCTCGTTGCAAATAATTACGTATTCTCCTGTCTCTAGTTACTTAATTATCGAATTTTCAAGTTCTTACCATACATTTCAGCTGTGCTATATTTTATGTTACAGAAGTATTGAACGTACAGGCTACCTGATGTTATGAGGTCGACGCACTCCGATTACACCCTCAAGTAGATCGAAACTCGGTACTCCTGTATAGAGGCATTGCTAGTGTTAAATTTCCATAAATATAATGGCAAATACATGCAGTTAAGCTATTCAGAAAAATCATGTAGAGTTTGAAAAGATCACAACTTGTAACGTGAGTCTCGCGTATAAGCTCATGCATAAACTCTTATACAAGAGTCGCATATTGCACGACCTTGTACAATGATCATCAAAAGCAAAAAAATGTTTTAAGCGCAACGCAACTACATTTTGCTATTTATTTTCTCTATCTCCGTACAGATATGTAATTAAGTTTCCTCGACGAGCGTCATACCGTTTGCGTCAATACTAAAAGCTTTGTTGGCCCTCGTTCGCTGTCTGTCTGATAAATGAACAGAGTTTCAATCAGTTCAAAATATAAACTCTTTTTTCTAACTTTCAACTGTTCTGATCTCAGTATTTTTGTAGTATTTTTGTTATTATCGATCTATTAGAGTCTCAAAAATGGTACATTAGTCTTCTCTCAGAGATAAGAATGCCTTAAGGCTATGACTTTGTCAAAAACGCAGTTTCAATGTGAATCAGTAGACTTTACAGGCTTTATAATATTATAGAGAATTCTCATGTCCGCATTATTCACCTTATGTTTTCATTACCTTTAAAGAAATTACAATGCTGTCTTTAACTTTAAAGAACGTGGTAATTAATATCTATTTAGGGGATGATTATTTTATCAGAAAGTCTGTTATCGTTTTCGGTTTTAATATTTGTCATTTATTAGAACTTCTATAGAATTTATATTTTTTGCTTCGCTTAATGCAATACACAACATAGTTGTTGTAATTAAGCACTGAATATAGTAAAGTTTAAATTTAGGAGTGTTAACGGTAGTAAAATGGAAAATATATATTTTATAGCTTCAATTCTTTTTCTATTATGCTATTGAAGTATTTTAATTTTACACTTAAAATTAAAATATAATTATGTTGACGTAATAAGTTTTAAAAAGAAATGATATTAATATGGTAAAGCCGACAAATATATTGTCCCACGGAACTACGGCGCCCGTGAAGTTCTCAATCGTATATTATAACTTACTATAATGTGACTTGCGTCTGAGAAATAAAATAACTGTTAGTAACTTTTTTTTTATATTTATTATATCAATTATGTAGAAAATACGGATAGTACATCATGTTTGGGGTACTTAGCTGAAGGTCGGAGCTTTCACACTATCAATTATAGAAAACTTAATACGTTTCAGTCGATATATTCTTAGAGTGTTATATTTCAAATGAATGTTTAAAATAGTAATTATTGAGGAAGTCTCTATCTATCATAACATAAATGTTACAGATTGCCTACTAGATAATTCAACGGGCGTTCCTACGGTAGAGTAGAGCAGAGAGGATTCCGAGTAGAACCGCGATGTACAGGTAGATAGAGCTAATTAATGTATTGTAAATATGAAAACACTGTTTTGTTTTTGTTAAATTAATAAAAGTTCATCTTTCATCAGAGTAGATATTACCACTCGAGAATAATAGAACAACATAATAATATACAATTCGTCGTAACTTTATAAAATGTCGTTTCACAAAGTATGCGAATAATTTTAAACTATTCGACACATTTTTTAAAAACAATGACTCATAATTTTATCTCGATTTAAAAAAACACGGTGCTATTTTTAGTAATATTAACGTTTTTACTTTAAAAAAATTTGTAAAGTTTAATTTACTTATTTGTTACATTTCGTGATAACGATATCAAACGTAAAAATTAAGAAAGAAAAGTAAGTTCAAAAGTTGGGTTAAAATTTTTATTTTTCGGATTTGTTCCAATCCAATTAATAGGTCAAAATCCCATTACATTACACTGAACGAAAATACGAGTAAGCCGGTCTATTGTTATACTCGTAGCTATAAATACGAGGGGAATTCAAAGTATTCTCGGCGTGGGCGTTTAAAATACTTTTTTAGAAGTTGTACGTTCTGCTTTTAATTTATCTACAATGATATACCAATATTTTACCGTAATATTGATACATTTATTGCTTATTGAAATTAATTTACTGGGATAATAATGTATAGGTAAAATTTTACTGCAGTAAAATATAACTTTATTTTCGTTATCTGTTTATTGCCAATTTTACCTCTTCGCTTCTTAATTTAAACAATGGTTGCTGAGCGCTCTAGGTCTGCGCTGTAGAGAGGATTAATTTCTTCGAAATTGCAATCACGCACATTTTTTAATACAAGAATTTTTGTAAACCGGTGCATTGTCTTAGAGAAGCAACACTCTCGTGGTCAACTTTTCTCGTTTTTCGCCATTAATAGAGTGCATAATTATTATTTATTGCTCAATATTTGTGTAGAATATTGAGTTTATAGTGACAACTTTATACACTCGGTCAACAAAATTCAAACGATGATGCTATGTTAGACGTAGTGACTTTGAATTTCTTTGGGTATTGTCCACCACTATGCCTGTTTATTTTTTGGATAATATTGGTAAACCCTATTTATGGATTTATCCAATTTTTTAAGAACTGTCTCCATAGATCTCTTAAATATCTAAAAGAATTGATTCGCACTGGTTCTCACTTTCACTGCCACCAGCTCCAATCACACCTATATATATACATACATACATAGTTAGTAGATAGTATACAGTTAATAGCATATAATTCTTTATATATAGATATATGCGCACTGAGACATAATTATAACAATATTTAAGCAGCATTTAAAAAAATCTTCGTCGTAACATTGGCATTCATATATATATAATTTTTTTATTGACTAAATCTAAGCAAACAGGCAGACGGGCTACCTGATGGTATGTGGTCACAGTAACCTATACACACGAGAAACACCAGAAGAGCTGCTAATGCGTAGCTGGTTTGTAAGGAGAGCTCTTTTAGCGTCTTTTTTGGAGAACCCTATGTCATAACGCTCCGGAAATGCCTAAGGAGGAAGATCGTTCCGTATCTCGCACGTACGAGTACGTGGCAAAAACGAAACCGGACCGTCGAGGACCACCACAAGTCTAGATGGTGGGGATGGAATCTCAATCTTCGAAATACACGTATAAAAAAATATAATGAATAGTTAAAATTATTAAATTTCCAACAGCCTCACTTAGGAATTCCAATGTTAAAACGGTTTTATCAGCTCTATAGACTTACGAAAGCGCTAAGAGCCGGGCAGCGATATCGTTCTATGGCAGTAAATATTTTTAACAGTAGATGTACTAATGTAGAATTAAATATAAACTAAGAGACCGCGATCGACCAGCTCGATAGCTTATCGCCGCTTCCGCCGATACGAGTAAAAAATAAGCAATCATTATTAATTCCACTTTTATTTCCTGGTAATGGTTTAAACTAATGAGCTATGGGTTGACCTCTTGTGGCGTGAGTGATAATTTGTTTCAAGTAGAAACACAAAACTACCGTAGCCTAAACTTATCTTACTTATTCTAAAAGGCATTTTAAATAATATCAATTTTTTTTTGTTAAATGTAATGTCTAATTATTACTATCTATTATTAGTTAATAACTTGTAATGGCCTCTGAAAAGTGGTGGTAGCGGTATGTAAGATTAGAGAAAAAATGGGAATATTAGAAACACAATGGGTTTGATGTTGTATGAAGAATAACTTTCGCCTATATTGGAGAAGAAAATTGAAATGGAGAAGCAGCAGGCCTCCTTTGTATGGCCTGAGATGGCAGTGTATAGTATACAGTTAATGATATATTCACCTTTTTATACATTAACTACTACGTGGTATCTGCAGTTTCAATTGTGTGTGAATGCGTTGCTACTCCTGAGGACTACGTTGGAATGCCTCCCATCCAGTGTCGTCTGCCTAACTACACCTTTCAAACCGAAACATAGCAGTTCTCACACTATTTCTTCACAGCAGTAATAGGTGGTGCCACCGCAGGCGAGCGTTCGACTTAAGACACTACCATCAATTTTGTATTCCATACCATCAATTTTGTTTTCAGTGGTTCAATATTTTCACTCAACATTTTCAATCTATGTACTTGCCTGTTAGAAATTATCTTTCTCATAAACAGATTACTGATTAAGCCATTCGTGGGATGACTTTTCATATTAACCGAATAGCAAACGAGCGCGCAGGTGCCAGGTCAGGTGGCCTGATGTTAAGTGGTAACTGCAGCCCAGGAACATCCACATCAAACCTCAACTAGGACGTAACTCCTATGTACGTGTATGTGGATGCGTTGTTACTCTTCAGAACTAAGTTAGAATGCCTCCTGTCCAGATTTTTCTGTCTAACTACACACTTCAAACGGAAACAGTGCTGTTTTACGGCAGAAATATGTGAAGCAGTGGAGCCGCCGCATGCGAGCCTTCTTCATAACCCTTCAACTAATAAAATAACAACTTTTAGGAGACATTAGACTTTATGCTCCAGCATAGGTATTCTTCAATTAGCAGTCTCCAGGAACTACGAGTTCCTTTCACCGCTTTTTTTCATTTCATTATTTTCTATCTTATTAACTTATTTGCATAAAAATATGCTACAGTTTCGTCAACCACTTCTTCTTTGGCACCAAACCTTAGCCTTAAGTGTTTCCGTAAACAGGCAATTGTCGCTATTAATACGTAATCACCGTATATTGTGTTTGTGAAAGAGCATTTTTCTTCTTCTTTGCGGGTATTTTTTTTGTAATTCCTTTTTAATTTGATGTAATTTATGAATAAAATACAGAGCGCCTCCCCTAATTCGGTGGCCAAAACCTTATCTACCAGCTTGCATTTGAATTTTCGGTCGTGTAGGACGCTTTTCCTCCCTTGCTGATCTCTTAGCTCATGGCCGATTTGTCTCTGGAGTGTAATGTAGGAGCCAAGTTTCATTTATTGTCACGGTCCGCCTTAAAAGATCCTTTTCAAGCCGAAACAGCTCTAAACAGCGTGATGTCGTCGACTATAATAATCTTAACCCTATAATACCTTATTTATTCAATTACAATTAAAACGAATTTCTTTTTAAATATATTAGCAGAATAGCAAACGAGCATGCAGGCCACCTAATGTTAAGTGGTTTTTGCAGCCTATGGACATCCATACCTGTGGTTGTCTGTGGATGCGTTGCTTCTCCTGAGGACTACGTTGGAATGCCTCCAGTGTCGTCTGCCTAAATACACCCTTCAAACCGAAACACAGCAGTTCTCACACTGCTGCTTTACGGCAGAAATATCCTTCGACATAAGACTCTACCATCATCAAACGATTGTGTGAAAGCTAAGCAATAATATATTCGGATCTCTATAATTATCGAACCTGAGTTACCAATGTATTTATATTGTAGAGACTTCGTTTTTTCCGACCTACTCGTATTACGCCCGATTAGGTTTGAGATATACGTTCGTAGGTATACACAGATTTATGCATGGTTGTCATTCTTCGCGCCTTTATAATAAATATTGTATTTCACATAGAAACATAGTGTATTTTGCTATGTAAACAACTACTACTGCCTCAACTTTTTAACTCTGGCTGTCACTTTGCCATATTTCGTTTTTAATAGAGTAGAATTAAAATCGAAGATGAACTTTAACGTAGGCTCAACATAATATATTTGTAGTAGAACGTGGTAGGCAAACACGCAGGCGGCCTGATTATATATAATTTTCTTTTTCATTCACTCATTCATTCATTCATCTCAAGTAATACCGAATTAAAATCCACGTCCTCATCCGCTACTACTTCGGGCAAAGTAGGAACGAATGATGGCAGAAATATCTACAGCGGTGGTTATGACGCACGCGATCTTTGAGCATAGAACCAACACCTTCACAATAAACAATTTATAATATTTTTGGAGAGCATAATGGTAGAGTCTTATGTCGAAGGCTCGTCTGCGGCGGCACCAACGCTGCCCCTCTTGTTGCAGTAGCAGTATGGTTAGGCAGAAGACATATGACAGCAGGCAATCCAACTTAGTCCTCAGGAGTAAGGAGGAAGGATCGCTGCTTTACGGCAGAAATAGACGCGGCGGTGGTGCGGCCGCAGGCGAGCCTTCGACATAAGCCTCTACCACCATCATACATACATAGAAATGGGTCCCGTCCTTGTTGATATTTGATGTCCATGTGCTGTAGTGTCCACTGAACTTCAGATGGTCTGCATGCTCGTTTGCTAATCTGTTGATAAACAAAAAAAATCTTGAGTAAAAAATAAACTCCGGCCTTCCACTCCGGTGGATTTGGAGCTTAACCACAACAACCACCTTTCGAAAGTTTTGTGCCCATCAGAAGTTAAATACATTTTGGTATAAGACATAATAATAATGAAAAAAATGGATTTAAACGAACTCTGAAAAACTATAAGTCACCTCCATTTTGAACCTGAGCTTTGGAAATTGTTAGACAATTAACTGTTTTTCAAATTTCATCTAAAAGTTGTCACCACTGTCGTCAATCGTGTTGCGAAATTTCGCTAAATCTCTCTCACACCCACACATACACACACCTGTGAAGTGGCTGAAGTCCGGCTCTGGCCGACTCAGTCCAAACAAGGGAGGCTATCGGTGCTATATCTAGATACGAGAGTACATCGATAGCGGTCGCTATGCCGGTAATATCGAGATTTTTATCGGTTGGCTCTAGCATCGTTGAGGAAAATAGCTGGCTTGCGGTCCGGTAAGCTTTTTAACAACACAGTTTTATACACAAAGGATTTTATTTTTCTGCTCATAAAACGGCGGGGAGGGAAGATTGTTGGAGGACGCGATAAGTATTTGTAAGCTTTACGTGAAAATATTATTTTTCTACATTGTTAGATGACTAAGAAATATTTGATTAAGTATATTGCATCATAATTAACTGATTCCTGTCCCACTGCTGGGCACGGGTCTCCTCTCGGATATAAGATAGTTTAGACCATAGTCCACCACGCTGGCGGATTGACGAACTTCACATGCCTTCGTGAATAATTTTGAGAAGTCTCAGGTATACGGGTTTCTTCACGATGTTCACCGTTAAAGCGAGTAATAATTAATCTCTAATACACGCGTAATTAACAAACAGTTATAAATAACAATTTCCAAATTTATAGGTGCGTACCAGGATTCGAACCCCGTGCACCGGAGAGGGAGGTCGAGATTCTTAACCACAAACATATGTAGGTATTATGTAGTTAACTATATATGAAGTTGTCCACCATATTCCTTTCCACATCCAAGAGAAGATAAAACAGTCTTCATATTTTCGTTGAATCATATACTCGTATCAAAAGCAAAGCGCAGAAAGTAATTATTCGACAGCTTAAACAAAAAAGTATTTGAAACATATACACGTACCACGAATGTGAAAAACAAATACCATGATTTTTTGCTACCGACTCATAAAAAATAATAAAAAAACTCAACACCGATATGTACGTAAAATTCCAATTTCCCAACGTTGTAGGCGAGCTATCGTTGTTTGTTTTGGAATAAATACAAAATTGCAATACGAGCGAAATGTAAACGTGTGGTCGAAACAGTAAAATTTAATATTTGAACATGTAATTAACATCGGTAACACTTGTTCGTGTGAATTTACTCGGTTCTTACAAATAATAAAACTGACTGAACGTCGTGATGTCGTCGACAGATTTATAATAATTAGAAATGATACACACTGTCGCGGAGAATATTACCTTATTCCAGGTACGTACTCGTTTAAAATTAAAGCGTGCTGTGTCTAAATAGGGATAACCAGAATTTTTATATTGTGTGGTGTGGTCAATTCTATTTTTATTTATTTATTGACGGAATTGCAAACGAGGATGCATGCTACCTGATTTTAAGTGGTCATTGCGGACCATTGATAGCTGCATCATACCTCAACTTGAGCGGAAGTCTTAGCTGAGGTCGTACGGGGATTCGTAGCTACTCCTGAGGACTAAGTTCTAATGCCTCCTGTCCAGTATCTCCTATCTAATCGCACCCTTCAAACCAAAACGCAACAGTTCTCACAGTGCTGCTTTACGGTAGAAATAGGTGCAGCGGCGATGCCGCCGCAGGCGTGTCCTCAACATAAGACTTCCACCATCAAAATGCTCTATGTTTTTTTTGCCTTTTTGGAAGTTAAAAGGCTTTTTATAGGAGAAAAAAAAATCAAAAAAACTTTTCAACTAACAAAGATATTTTATTAATCGTAAGAAAATTTTATTCGTATATAGAGGAAATTTTCTGTAATTACGTATGAAATAATGCTAAGTCGATATCTCCTTCGATACTACGTAGGCACCTTACATGTTTTCTTAAAATTATGGCATTATTAATAATAAATTAATATTATAAGTTAAATTTTAGAACTGCATAATGTTTAAAAAGTACGCCTCGAATATATCTCGTAGTTGAATATGAACTGCTTAGTAAAATATAGCTGTGTGTCCCTCTCGAAACCGGCAGCCGAAAATAGAAGCCATTGCTTTCATCTCGTTATACCGCGACAATTATATCTTTTGCTGATTGACGGCGCTGAGTTTGTCGTGTCTCAAAGGCGCAAGGTTTAAAGTACGTCGGCGATCGTGTTAAAGCTGATACCTAATAACAGTTCAAAGTCGGCGCCGCACGGACTTACATAGCATAATTTGGCATGAAACCGCACAAACTACACCTACGAGTAGCGGTTGAAACACTACCTGTGTTTCAAAAGTGCATTCTGAAGTAAAAATGTAAATAATAATAGATATGACGACCCGTATGGCGCCGTGGTCAACGCGCGGTCTGCCGTTCGGAGGGTCCTGGGTTCGATTCCCAGCGGGG
>DWKW01000627.1:0-15480 GCA_018250115.1 Doberes anticus
TTCTCAAAGGCATGTGAAATCCGTCAATCCACATTTGGCCAGCGTGGTGGATTATCGCCTAAATCCTCTCATGGTTGAGACTTGAGATGCCCGTGCCCAGTATTGGGACAATGGGTTAATGATGACTACAAAATGACGATTTACAAGTATCATTTATAACAACATAAATATTTTGTTATTTTGGCCGTCACTACATACAACATGACCAATTAAATTAAAAATTCATTTTTTTACATATTCATTTAGTATTGGATTTCAAAATTAAGTTAATAAATGCGCGTAGAGGACGTTTTACTGGAATTTGATTGCAAACTGGCAAACAGTCAGTATGAAACGCGCGGAATTCAACGCATGACAAAATAATAACTTCAATCTAACTGCAATTCCACGGATACTACGATGGAGATTCACAGCATTAAGCCTTTCTGTAAAATGTCATCAAAGGATAAATGTCATCAAATGTGAAAACAGGGGAAAATTTACAAAACGTCAGGGCATCGTTTATAAAAAAATTCGAAGGTCTAAAAGGGAACCCGGATAAAATTGATTTTGGAACAACCCCTCCGAGCGTTTTCTGAACTTGGCTGACAAACTACTTTGTTGTGCATACAATAGTTTAAACTTAGATACCGATGCAAAGTACGCTCCGAGCCTGACCATTGCTAATTTAACAACTTGTATTGCAACCACCAAATATTTAATTAAAACTTAAAAATTCATCGAACAAACTAAACTACAGAGCAGAATACACTTACCTACTTCCTATTAAGTTAAGAAGCATACATACCTGATATCGTAAGTACCAGAACAAGGTAATCACCAGCCCCACGAGTATGATGAGCAGCACTTTGAGTGCCTTATTCTCCTGTTGATGGAGCCATACGTATGCCTGCTTGTACCACAAATCCGGTCTGAACTTGAAGCCTTCGAAAGAAAGGTCCGTTTGCACCGACACAGATACTAACGTTGACTTCAGGTTCGTTTCATTTTCTACGTCATTGTCAGTTTGAGAATATTGCTGTCCATTTATGAGTTTGATCACATTGCCCTGTGTAGTGGGAACGTTTAAGAAGTTCGATTTTGGCAACTTCGGCATCCAGGAAGTCGTGAGCTCTGGCACTTTATAGTGTCCTAGTAACAAATATGGAGGAGATACGTGAAGATTTATGTCACTCAGTTTGTAATGTATGTTTTTAAACGGCTCGTACTCGGGCTTTTCGGTGTTCGCATGTGTCTCGGTGGAGGGGCCTTCTAAAAGCAAAGGTTGGGATCCCGGGATATATCCAGTAGATATCGTCACTGTATTTTTATCGACGAGAGACGATAACGCGTATAAACCATGATTGTGTTCTCCTATATAGAGTGTGGGGCTGAAATAAATATCTAGATTAATTAAAGGTACGTAAACAAATATTACAAATTAAAGATTTTGATACTATTATAACCGAAAACGGTAAAAATATGGCGATCAAATACTTCTGTAAATTCTTTCTGTAAAAAATATGGGCAATATTTGTGCAAATAAATGTTAACATGGGATTTTTATATCTACATATAAACTTTAAACATACTTACTACAATTCAATATTCGAATTCTTAATACCCTGTCCGTTTCTCAGTGTGGACGCGTCCTCCATGATGTGGTCTAGTGTGTCGTCTCCTATAGAGTTGAAAGGGACAGACATAAGCCCATCTCTGTCTAACAAGTAAGCCGCCACCACTGGTGTCTCGAAGTTGTGAGACCATACCAGATCACCGGTTTTCCTGTCGAAAGACATGATGCGGCCGTTCGATGTTGATGTGAAATGGATTATACCTGGTGAGAAGATACGAAAAAAACAATATTAGTCTATATATATATTTTTTTTATGTTGTAAACCTGACAAACTGGCATAAGGGCTCCTGATGGTAAGTGGTCACCGTAGCCTATGGACACGAGCAACACCAGGGATATCGCCAGTGCGTTGCCGGCCTCTAAGGGCTTTTTTAGCGCCTTTCTTGAAGAACCCCATGTCATAGCGCCCAGGAAATGCCTCAGAAGGAAGATTGTAATATTTATATTATATATAAATATCATTAACCCATTATTGTCCCACTACTGGGCACAGGTATGTGACGGTTGAGGCTATAGTTGACCGCGCTGGCGGACGGCTTTAATAACATTATACTGTATGCTTCCTCATGATCTTTTCCTTCACCGTTAAAGGCAGTGATTATATTTTTTTATTATAATACGCACGTAAATTGGAAACAACATACAATAATTATGAAAAAATTGATGTTTTCGCTGGGATTTAAACCCCGACCCACCGGAGCGGAAGCTATTACTCACTTAATATATAAATATCTGTATGGAATACTTTTTTTTTAATGGTAAAAAGACTGATAAACAGCCAGCATACGACCCACATGATGGTATGTGGTCACCGTCGCCTATAGACACGTGCACCAGAGGGATCACACGTGCGTTGCCGGTCTTGAAGGACACGTTTTACACTCTTCTACTTACTAATCAGACTTCCGTTTTCATTCGGCCAATGTGCATATCCTTGTCAAAGTTCTTTACAAGTAACCATACTCTGTTAAGGCTTTTACCAGCAGTGTAGACGAAATTTACAAAACGCTCGAAAGCCTTACTTTCGTCTTGCTACTGCTCTTTTTCAATCGGTTCCTCCTTTTTCATTCGCCCAATGAACAAATAATAGTCTCATTGTAAAATATACAATAGCGATTGCGCTCGGAAAAATAAGCTCTTCAGGTAACGATCCAAAGACTAACCACATTGCACCCAAAATCTTTGCTTTTCAATTCGGCAAACGAGCATGCAGGCCGCCTGATGTTAAGTGGTCACTTCAGTCCATGGACATCCACAAAAAACCACAAGTAGGACGGAAGCCCTATTTGAGGTTGTATGTGGATGCGTTGCTACTCCAGAGGACTAAGTTGGAATACCTCCTGTCCAGTGTCTTCTGCCTAATTACACCGTTCAAACCGAATTGCTGCTCAATTTGTTCGCGGGGTAGAGCTACAGGGAAAATTATGATCACACTGTTGTCGACAAGGTCATTTTCTTATCACCTCTCGAGGGTTAAGTAAACATAACCGCCGCTCCACTGATTACGAAATATCATCGTAATCTTATTACTTTTATTTCCCTATAAATTCGTATTCAAATTGCCAACACTTTTGAACCTGATAGAATTTTTAGTGCTACCAAAATGTTTAAATAACAATAAATAGGAGACTACAATTCCGAATTAACATATTAACAAAAACTTATCCATGTATTGAACCGTACTTTTCCACTCTCCAATTATTTGATATTTACGATTGAGCACAAAGAGATAATGAGTTCGAATTTGGTTCTGTACATTATGTTCTTTTTTATGATGAAGATAACATCTTCCAGATTACACTTACGGGGTCAATGTACTCTACTAAGCGTATATTATGTAAGGATCATAGACTCTATGCAAACAGCGGTGACTCAGCGGCATGACTAGTTAACAACTTTTTTCGTCATTCGTCATGTCAGCATATTTTAGTATGAGTAATACGGTACAGCTATTTTAACATGCCGTTCTGGGTTCGATTCCCAGCTGAGCAAAAAATTAAATGATGAATTCAGATTTCTGTATGTATAATGTTCTTGTCTGTACGTGTCCATGGCGCACCCATGACACAGGGAATCCTAGTGTGCGGCTGGTGTGTACAAAGTAATTATTTTGAACGACGCAAATCTACGAAATCGATGGTGGTAGAGTCTTATGTCGAAGACTCGCCTGCGGCGGCACCACCGCCATACCTATTTCTGTCGTGAAGCAGCAGTATAAGAACTGCTGTGTTTCGGTTTGATGGGTCTGGTTACGCAGAAGACACCGGACAAAAGGCACTGCAACTTAGTCCTCATGAGTAGCAACGCATCCACATACGACGTCAGATAGGACTTTCGTCCTATTTGAGGTTTGATGTGGATGTCCATGGGCTGCAGTGAACACTTAACATCAGGTGGCCTGCATGCTCGTTTACTATTTTATTAAAATTAAAAAAATATAAAAATCTATATCGGTGTCCCACTGCACTCACAGCATGCTATTCAGTACTTTTTTAAAGTACCTTTACACATCGTTTGCACTTTTTGACGAAGGAGAATGACGTGAGGATACTACTAGTAGCATAGTTGTAGGTTATTTATAATATTTTCGAAAATGATGTGAAGTTCACCGACCAGAATTTAAAGACCGTGGTGGACCACCGACTAAATCCGTCTGATCTCTAAGACAACCCCGTGCCAGCAGTGGGTTTTTGAACATTGCATTTTGAACTGAATGACACTTCGATCTGTGCCTAATTGTACTCAACGACAGAGTAATTATTTTATATAGGTATATATATTAACAGAATAACAACCGAGCGTGCAAGCGAAGTGATGTTAAGTGATCACTGCAATCCATGTCGGCCCTTCAAACCGATACACAGCAGTTCTCACACTGCTGCTTTACGGCGGTGTTGCCGCCGTAGGCGAGCCTTCGACATAAGACTCTACCACCATAAATGTGTTAAAATAATGGTTCTGTCCCGCTGCCTACCAAATATGTTGACCATGTCTAATAAAAATATTTTGCTAGAAATCCACACCTACTTAGCCCACTAGAACCTTACAAATCCCTGATACAACAGTGGCAACAATAGTACTGAATGAGTTGTCAAGCTCAACACATTATTAGAGCTACGATAAAACGATCGATTAACATTGACATACATAATTATTTTAAGATAATACATGATTACCGATATCACGCTGCTTGATACGTTGTTTATCTTGGAATTCCCCAAATTATAAATATGTCATATCCACTTTAAATCGTTCTAATTAAATCGCTTTGGATCTTGTCTTTCTCTGGTATAATTTTGTAATCTTTTAAGTTTTCACACATTGACGAAATACCAAACATGCAGGCCACCTGATGTTAAGTAGTCACTGTCGCCCATGGAGATCCACATCAAACCTCGACTAGGAAGGAAGTCCTATCTGAGGTTGTATGTGGACGCATTTCTACTCCTGAGGACTAAGGTGGAATGCCTTCTGTCAAGTGTCTCCTGCCCCGCTACACACTTCAAACCGAAACACAGTAGTTCTCACACTGCTGCTTTACGGCAGAAATAGACGGCACGGCAGCGGTGGAATCACCGCAAGCGAGCCTTCCACATAAGACTCTTCCACCACCAATCGACTTCAAAGTAACCTACCGATGAGCTAGACTTAATTTTTTTAATGTAACTCACGGATTTAAGACAAGACAAAAATTAATTCTATGCGTTAATTCTTTTGAAAATTTATTTCAAATGTTTTAAAAAATTATGATATTAATGGGATCTACCACTCACCATAATCATTGAGCATCTCCTTTGCCATGGCATGCGAGGTGTAATCGAAGAACGTCACATTCCATTTCTGATTCTCATTCTTCGAATCGTGCATAAGAATATTATATTCTGTTCGAGCCACGTATATGCCTCTCTTCTTGTCGGGGACACACGTGTTTTCTTCTTCAGTATTGAAGATTTTGGACTTGTCGAAACCTTTTGACAAAGACAAAGGATTGTCAGGGATGCACTGGGCTCCAGAACGTAAATAGATTTTAACGTAAACGAAAGTAATACGGAGTGCTTATTTAAGTTTTACATTAAAGCGTGCATTTAAGTGACAGAGCTGTCATAAGGGCTATTTTGCATTCCACAAAATTAATTGAAATATTGTAGGCAAGTTGCACTTCGCCTCAGCCGCAATTTTTCTTAACTATTTAGCAGTGAAAAATCTGTAACTTTTTTAAACACTTACACTCGTACAAGTACCCTAAGTGTAAGTGATTTCTGCGCCTTACACATGTTTACAAGTAGCTGTAACTGAGTATGTCAGCGGGTCTGGCTACCACACTCTATAAGCCGCACCACAGTATAAGCAGTACTTTGCAGAAGAAATGTGTCGGTGGCACTTATGCAGTTAAATTGGACAGAAAACCTAGGGACCCTGGACAGTTCTACCATTTGGTGATATAAAAAGAGAAAGACTGACCTGAAATGTGTTCTCTCGATCCCGTTAAGGGGTCCAGCATGAACCACGTATCGCTCTTCTTGCCAGTGTACAGAATGCCGTCAGTAGACCGACAGGGAGCATTCGCCACCAACTCCGGTATAGTGAAGGGCAGTTTCTTGAGCATTTGCTTGTCACCCCTCGGTCCGTACATGTAGAGAGACCCATGGCGAGGATCGGGTAAGAACTGGGGCATCAAATTCGCATGCTGATTGGGGACCTTGACGACAGGTTCTAGAAAAAAAAGTATCTACTAAACCTCCGAGTCAAGAATGAGTTATAAGAAGAGATCCAAACTCATCAGTTCGACAACATAAACATTATGACTTGTTTACTAAACGTCCCAGTAAACTTTTTGCAGCCCACGAGATAACTCGTTTTTAGTTATGATTTGCAACATTTAATAACATTTAATATTTAATTAATGCGATTAATATTTTTGAGGAATTTTTTTTTGCTGCTTTGAGGAACTTTTTATGTTTTGGGTATATAACAAACTGCTTCTTACTGCATATCAATGTTTATGTATACAAGTAAGTAAGGTAAGTATACAAGAAACTTGTATACAAGAAAAAAAGAAGAACTCGAACTGATACCTTTTTCAAACCGAATGTGTTTATTTTTAAAAATGGTTATTGACATAATTTTCATCTTTAAAATTTAGTTGTGAATGTACGTATATATAAGTTTGTAATTTAAACACTAAAAATTTCTGAAAAAAAGTAACTTAAGTGTAAGTACTAAGTGTACTATGTTTCAGTCCAAGGATGAAACGAATCAATATTCATAGAAAATTGGACCTTATTCCATATACTATTAGTAGTACAGTATCAAAGGAAGTGTCTAAAGGTATTAAATATTAATAAGAATGCGGATATCCAACAGTTCATTACTGCATTTATACTTGGCCTTGCAAACGAACATCGAGCCGAACGTCGCGTGATATCTTCTAGAACAGCTTTCAACGAAAGTGGTTGTTGGACAGAAATCAGCTTTTTATAACGTACAGGTATTATGTATGAATAACTAGAAACAAAAAATCTTTAACTTTTTTGCTGTCGGTTAAAAAGGTACGACAGTGACAAGTAGAAATAAATTTAATTTTTTTTATTATGTTCAATAAACAAAATACATACACAGCTACGCAATATACATATAAGATTAAGATACATTAAATCTGGATATAAGGATGAAATGTACAAATTTACTATGAATTCATTAGGAAATGAGACACGTAAGTGATGACGAAATAACGAAGTAATAACAAAACCAGCCAAATAAAGCAAGATATTTTTTTCTGTAGGTACAGTTGATCTTAGGTGATATGTCTGTATGTTTACGCAAGTGCAAAATGCCATCGTTATCCTCATTATCAAATTATCCTTAAATAATTTTAAAATAAATTATAACGGATATGACATCTGTCAGCCTTGCAGCCAATAGAGATATAGCCGCCATAGTAACAGCCCCGTCGCCAAGCAAAAAGCCATAAATGGGGTTATGTTATTAAAAGCCGTAGCCAGCCATTTGAGTTCTAATTAAAAGATCTTATTAAATCTGCTATTTTATTTCACTTCTGTCACAGTCAGAAGTGGGATAAGTTACAAAAATGAAGCGACATTTTGAAAAATCCGCGTCACGACCGCGACATCCTGAAGTTTTCAGTGAACCTGAATCTAACGTAGACGACGAAGAAGTTCCCTCTCCATCAGCAAGAAAACTGCTAAAAAGTTTACTTGAGAAAGAGGTTCACAAGGCGATCCATGATCTTCAAGAAGAGAGCTCCGTTGTCAAATCTAAGCATCACAGTGCCGCTTCCTTAATTCCGGATTTTGACCCAGACAGTGATGAGTGTGCAGTCCAAGCTTGGATACGGAAAATCGATCAGATTGGTGAGATTCACGGATGGGATGATGCTACGAAATCGTTTCACTTGCAAGACAAATTAAGGGGACAGGCGAAGAAGTGGTACAACCGACTAGATGACTATGATCATTCTTGGAGTGAATGGAAGGAGATGTTGCTGCGCGCATTTCCCAAATACAAGGATTATGGAAATATGCTTGAAGAATTATTACACAGGAAGAAGTTGCCATATGAAACTATGACGCAATACTATCAGGATAAGATCGCAATGTGTTTCCGGTGCAAGTTATCTGACAACGCCAGCGTCTCTTGCATTATACGAGGTTTGCCACTAACGTTGCAGCCCAACGCACGAGCATTTCAATGTCAATCACCGGGAGAACTTTACGAAGGATTTTTGTGTGCACTCGATGATTATCATGCAGCACCTATGCATGCAGAACCCAGAGCACTAAAAACATCTAATAGGCCACCAGCGGATAGGAAGTTTATCTCCGCCAATCCTCAAACAGACCCATGTCCTCGATGTAGACAAACTGGTCATCTATTGCGTGATTGTTCTCAGCCGGACACGCGCGCTTGTTTCAGGTGCGGAGCCAAAGGACATATTGCATTACGTTGTCCGATATCCGTTACAAGCAGCAGACCATCGGGATCTGATAGTGTTATCAAAGAAGTTAACTTAGTAAGGCCTTATAACAATATCTACAAGAAGGTGGTGAAGATTAATGATGTTCATGTGAAAGCTTACATCGACACTGGAAGCCAAGTAAACGTTCTGAATGAACAGGTTTCAAATGCCCTGTCTCTTAGAGTGAAACGTACTAATGCGGTACTGAAAGGTTTCTCCGGGGGCGTAATTACCAGTCGAGGAGAAGTGGATTTCCAACTAGAGGTTGACGGTATCACAATGAAATGTCAAGCCCACCTATCTAATGTGATTATGAGCGAAGTAAATCTACTGATAGGACAGCCAGTTATAAACCGCGACGGTATGACTTTGACAGTTAGCCAAGGACTAGCTACCCTAAGTTATGTTTCCAATCCCATGTGTGGTATTGATGTCATCGAAGAAAATGACAAGTTCGAAGTCGTTACAGTACACGAGGAGCGACTTCCACCAGGATCATCTATCATTCAGATACGAGTGCTGGGTAACAAAGCAGATAACGACGTCGTGACGCCACCAAGACACTACGAGCTCCAAGGCATATCTTACTCTCTGCCAGCAACTCTACTACGCGGCGAGGAGGGCTACATTAAGGTGATTAACATGGGCAGCGAGACTATAACGTGGGCGACAGGACAAGTCTTAACAAGAGCCGAAAGCTGCCAAGAGCCACTGCCAAATAACCAGGTATATTCTCTTTCCAACAATGACACTAATAACTCTGATACTGATGATCACGCGATTACTACTACAACTTCTAGTATAGGGGGTGTGAATGTAACCGATATTAAAATAGGGCATATCAGCGATGAACATTATTCGGATTTGTTAAGTTTATTAATTAAATACAAACACTGCTTTGCTTCCGGTACAAATGAATTAGGATGTACAAATTTAGTGCAAATGAAGATTAAGCTCACTAGTGACCAGCCCGTGCATCGTCGGCCGTATAGACTTTCTCATGGTGAACAAGCGATAGTCACTGCAAAATTGAAAGATTTGTTAGATGCCGGCATTATTAAACAGTCCGAATCTAGCTATGCCTCTCCTGTCATCTTGGTAAAGAAAAAAAACGGTGACAGTAGGCTGTGTGTGGACTACAGGGCATTAAACGCAATCACAGTAAAAGATAGATATCCTTTACCGAACATTGATGATCAGATTTCAAAGCTTGCAGGTAAAAACTTTTTTACTAGTTTAGACATGGCTCAAGGCTACCACCAATTGCTCATTAGTCCGGAAGACACGCATAAGACTGCTTTTGTAACCCCTGAAGGTCATTATGAGTATACCAGAGTTCCATTTGGTTTAGCAAATGCGCCTTCAGTATTTATGCGACTTATTAATAAAATTGTAGAATCCGTAGGTAAAACATCTTCTTCAGTAGGCACACGTCAAAACGAAATATTGGCATTTCTAGACGATCTACTTTTACCCTCATACGATGTAGATTCTGGTTTAACAATGTTGCGAAGTATTTTTATCAAACTTGAAAATGAAAATTTAAAGTTAAACATGAGTAAATGTTCGTACTTACAAAGCCAAATTACTTATTTAGGGCACGAGATATCTTCTCATGGCGTACAACCTGGTGAATTTAAACTATTAGCAGTGTCAAACTACCCGGTTCCTAAAAATGTGCATGATGTGCGTCAATTTATAGGATTGTGCAGTTATTTTCGCAAGTTTATTTATAATTTTGCCGTAATTGCCCGCCCGCTAACAAATTTAACGAAAAATAGCGTCTCGTGGATCTGGGGTACCGAACAAATAAACAGTTTTGAGAAATTAAAAAACAGTTTATGCTGTAAACCCGTATTAGCCTTATATGATCCTCTGCTTGATACGGAAATACATGCCGATGCCTGTAAGTTGGGCATTGCTGGGATATTACTACAAAGGCAAGCAGATCGTTCATTACGGCCGGTTTTGTATTTCAGCAGAGTTACAACCAGGGAAGAGAGTGTGTATCACAGCTATGAGCTGGAAACCCTTGCTGTAGTGGAATCATTGCGTAGATTCCGCGTGTACGTTGTGGACAAACATATCACAGTGGTAACGGACTGTACAGCGGTACGAGCTACCCTTACTAAACGCGACATCATACCGCGTATCGCTCGGTGGTGGTTATTGATACAAGATTACGACATAAGTATTGAGTATAGGCCAGGAGACCGTATGAAACATGTAGACGCTCTTAGTAGGCACCCAGTCGACCTGATTAACGTAAACCGTCTTGAGGTGGGTGATTGGTTTTATACGGTGCAATGTCAGGACGATAGGCTTAGTTCAATAATTAATCAATTAAAGGAACACACGGCCGCTCCAGATATTAAAAACAATTATGAAATTCTTAACAATCGGCTTTATCGGAAAACATTGAATGGAAATCGTCTAGTAGTTCCAAATGGGGCAAGATGGAAAATTTTGCAAATGCATCATGATGATATTGGTCACGTTGGTATTAATCGTTGTATGGAATTAATTAAAAATGAATATTGGTTTCCTAAAATGACCCGCTTTATTAGAAAATATGTATCTGCATGTCTTCATTGTGCATACGGCAAGGGGAATTATGGCAAGAAGGAGGGAAAATTACATCCGATTCCGAAGCCTTCTGAGCCAATGCGCATGGTACATATTGATCACTTAGGACCGTTCTGTAGGACTATGAAGGGCTATCAATACATGCTTATCATGACAGATTCGTTTTCTAAATTTGTTATATCAGAGCCTACACGCACTGTCAACTCTATTGAAACTATACGTGTATTAAAAAAAATATTTAGCCTTTTCGGGTATCCAAATCATATCGTGACTGACCATGGGAAAGCCTTTACTAGTAGATATTTTAAAAAATTTTGTACAGAAAAACAATTCAGGCATACGTTAAACGCTATTGCTTGTCCTCGAGCTAATGGGCAGGTCGAGCGTACAAACCGAACCATACTTGACGCTTTACGAGCAGCCGACCCTAGCGAGGCTTCAGGTAATTGGGCTAACACATTACCTGACATAATTTGGGGTATCAATAATACTGTTAATAAAGAAGAAAGAAAAGTAATTTATTTGACACAGAAGGACAACAGGTGATTTCTGTTTCAGTTTATGCATTACATATAGAGCTAATATCGAACTACCCACATTAAAGTAATTTAAACTTCATATTAGTGAACATTCTAAAATTTAATTGTCAATCTTAATTTAACTCTTAATATAAGTGAATACATGATAATGAAATTTTTGATATGTTTTAACTGAATGTTTAAGTGCTTTTAACGCCTCACTAAATAACTCATACTTTTTTATTGCTATAGAAGTGATTGTGTAATCCTATGAGAAATAAATAAAATCTTTAACGTTAGTCGTATTAACTTCCCATTAATTAATAATTATTAGCAAAATTAAGTTAAGTATCTTGTATGTTTCAGGTCACATGTGTGGTCAGAGAAAGCGGAAATCGAGCGTAGCGCTTGGGAATTCGTGGATACCGAGAAATACTTACAAGCAGCCGAAAAGCTTTGTGGTCCGTATCAGTGGACACAGTACGACTTGCTAGTGCTGCCCCCCTCGTTCCCCTATGGTGGAATGGAGAATCCTTGCTTGACCTTCGTTACGCCTACTTTATTGGTGAGCTTATAAATTAATTATTTTATTTATTCTTTATGACTTTACAAATGTCTTTATGATTTTAGTCCTTTTTGACATTGGATGTGGTGGTTGGTAATATCCATATGGGTTCCAGTGACCACTTAAATTCAGGAGGCCTACATGCTCCATTATTTATTTAAAACAAAAACATAGTATATCCACAGAAACAAAGGCAGTCTTACTGCTCTAAGCAATATTACTTGGTTTAACAGTTAAGGAACATTGTAAGGAAATTTGTATGACTGCCAAAGTGTGTCTGCCTTTTAAAAATCTTTTGATAGCTTTTTGTTATTTTTGGCTTTATTAATCTTGAAGCCTTAGGTTAAATTTTAAAAGAAATACAAAGAATACTACTTACTTCGAAAGAAAATACAAAAAATAACCAGTTTCATTATATTTTTACTGCGAGGGTAATCAAGGAATATTTCTCCCAAATTTCAAATCTCTATACCAGTGCAGATTTAGGCTGTACATTGTCTGTCAGTCAGTCAATAAGTCACAGTTTTACTTTATAAGAAAAGTTTTACTGGTAAGAAATTTTGATACAAGTGATGCATTATAATTTCATTTTCATTTCAAATGAAGGCCGGTGACAGAAGCCAAGCTGATGTCATAGTCCACGAGATAATGCATAGCTGGACTGGTAATCTGGTGACTAATAGGAACTTTGAACACTTCTGGTTGAATGAAGGCTTCACTGTGTTCCTCGAGAGGAAAGTTGGCGCTTCACTCATCAATGATTCTATGGAGGCAAAACGTAGCAGAGACTTCCATAGCTTGCTTGGTCTGCAGGAGTTGAGTGAAACTGTGAGTTTGTTATTACATTTTATATATTGGAAGTGATGTGTGAAGCAGATTCTACTGGAGCCTTTGAAAGAATATAAGAAACAAATTGGTTTCTACAATTTCACCACTGTCAGAAGTGGTCTGAATTAGACCAAATAAGAATATGCTGTTAAATAGTATTCAGTTAAAGGGTTTTGTATGAGGAATTTCTATGGTACAGCGCCTTACGAATATGTGTAATGTGTACTGATATAATATATTTACTTATTGTCAAATTTGTTAAATATATACGTTGTAATTATGAGTTTAATAGGGAATTCTCTCACTAAATCACTTACTAAACTGTAGAGCAGAACAACTGATTAAAATTATCTGCGCATTGCAGATAAACAGTAACTTGGGTCCCTCGAACCCATTGACTCGACTAGTGCCCGATTTGAACGGAGTGCACCCAGATGACTCTTTTTCGAGAGTCCCATACGAGAAGGGCTCCCTATTCCTTCGCTATTTGGAAGACCTGGCTGGTGGACCCGGTAAGGACTTAAAATTTTTCCCTATTCTAGGTGAATGATGAATTGGGATTCAAGAGTCCATTGACAAAGCTTGTCTTGGATTTGAAGGGCGTTCACCCCGACGACGCGTTCTCTACTGTGCCTTACGAGAAGGGGTCTTTGTTTTTGCGGTACCTGGAGGACTTGGTAGGAGGGTCTGGTGAGTAACAAATAAAATCTGAAATGCATGCAGACCACCTGATGTTAAATGGCCTTTGTAGCACACGTACAAACACGTCCAACCTTAAATATTGCTGAAGTCTTATACATGAATGTGAATAAATAAATGAATGAATAACTTTATTGCACAGAAACAAAAGACATAAGCAACAATATAATATAAAAATATAAGTGTACAAAAAGCGGCCTTATCGCATTAAAGCGATCTCTTCCAGACAACCTTCATGTGTTGTGTTGGATTATATATTCTGCATTATATTGTAAAGAATTATACTAGTACACTAACAATGCTACAATAAGGTGTCATGATACAAGTTAAAATAATCAGATCTTACAGAGAGACACCTCCATTTATTCAGTTTCAATTTTTTATATATATTTTATTTAAAAATACATTCACAAACCAACAGAGCAAAAGATAAAAATGTTGTGGGTAGCCAACAACTTTCCGAATGAGCATATTATTTTAAATTCAAATCTATCTAATAATTATTGTGTTAACATCATTGATCTTGTAAATTTGATAACATTGGTATTAATATAAAATTATGCATGTTTTACTCATCACAATACTCTAATGTGTAATTTAAAATTGATAAATTTGCAGTATTGCAAAACTTTGAAATTTGATGAAGCGATTGACGCGTTATTTGTTTTCCAGAGGTATTTGATGACTTCCTCCGGTCATACTTGAATCATTTCCAAAGAAAGTCTTTAGATACCGATGAATTTAAGGAGTATCTTCTAAATTACTTCAAGGATAGCGACACTTTGAAAAACGTAGACTGGGACACTTGGCTACATAAAAGTGGCATGCCTCCAATAATTCCCATGTAAGTATTCTTATGTATTGTATGTAATAAATACATTTGAATCCTAAAGTTCGACCTATCGCCGGCGATCGCCGACAAATGCACTCCATCATCCCGTATGGCGTCATGGTCAACGTGCGGCCTGCGTTCGAAGGGTCCTGGGTTCCATTCCCAGCAGGGCAGAAATTTGAATGAGGAATTTAGATTTCTGTACCTGGTCTGGTTCTTTGTGTGCTTGTCTCTGTGTGTGTCCATGGCACCGACGACACAGGTTAAATCCTACTCTGGGGCTATGAGAGTGAAACGTTATTATTATTATTATCATGCGACATACGATTGCCTCCGATGTATCGACTATAGACAATAATGGCTAACGCGAAACTGCGGCCTTAAATACTGTTTTTTGTTTTGTTAACGTAGATCGTTCTTACAGGAACGTAGATCGTACTTCAAGAACGTACGTATACGTATCAATTAAACATTGTATTAACTTGTCAAGTACCTCATGATTTTTTTCATGTAATAAAATTTCACGTTTATTTTATTTTTCTAATTAAACCTTTGCACTGAACGAATTAGCTCTCTCGTACGAGTGTATGAATAGATGAAGCATGAATGAACACAAATTATAATTCTGGTAAGGATAAGAACCGTTAAAGAACGGTTCCGTTTTTAGGTTTCTGTATATCAATCTGGTTACGGGTCCTTTATAGGATCACTTTGTTGTCTGTCCTATTGTAAAAACTACCTTTTTTCAGGAACGGGTAGATATATTTAGTTGAAATTAATTAATTATTATAATCTATACTAATATATAAAGCTGAAGAGTTTGTTTGTTTGTTTGTTTGAACGCGCTAATCTCAGGAACTA
>DWKW01000628.1:0-15480 GCA_018250115.1 Doberes anticus
GGTGGACTATGGCCTAAACTCTCGTATCTCTGAGAGAAGACCCGCGCCCAGCAGTTGGACAATAATGGGTTGATGATGAATAACGCAAAATGTTTTCCTTCACCGTTAAAACGAGTGATAAATAATTCATATTACGCATTAATTTGGAAAATATAGAATATACAAATAGAATATAAAATATTTCGAGATATAAAGGGGCATGCTGGGATTTTTGGCCTTGACCCATTATAGCGGAGTCGAGATGCCTAACCATTAGGCTATCGCTAACTTTAGATCACTTATATGACATTAGGCCTTTTAAAATAGAATATATCTTCCGATGATTTATTTTGTAATTTAGGAGTAACAAACGAGCGTACAGGCCATCTCATGTTAAGAGGTCACTGCACCCTTGGAAATCCATTTCCAAACTGAAATAGATCCGCAGTTCTATTTGTGGTCGTATGTGGATGCTGCTCCATTCAGAGCTCATATAAAATTCCGGAATTTTCGGATTTGCGGAAGGAAGAAAGGAAGGCCTTTCTTCCTTCCTCAAATCCCCGTGGGGTGTTGTTCTTCCTTGGGTTGAGATCTCCTTTGGGGACCGAGGAACTCTCGGGGCTCTGCCCCCTGCCCGGAGTGTCTTCCGAGGCCTGTGAAAACAGGCCGGTCTTTGGGTTGGGACTTGTTCCGTGGGTATTAACTTCTTCATGGCGTCTTCTAGGTTTCGGAGGAGATGTGCTGAGGAAGGACGGTGTGTTTGATAGGTTGCGCACCTAGATTTTTTTTTTCTAGGGCAGGAGGGACTCACATAAGAGAATCATCCCCGGAAAGGCTAGGCGATAGGGGGACGCGCATGTCGAGGCGCGAGGTCATGAAGATTTCCTCAAATCCCTTTGTACAGAAGACTTTATAACTCCCTCTCCTTCTCAGTTCACACGTTCACGCTGTCAAAGCAGCTACCGCCTCATATGCGCGACTCAACGAATTTCTACATTCATGAAACAAGTTAAAGACCTCACTTATCCTTAGTACAACAAACGTACGTATTCTTCATATTCGTGTATATTTCATTGATTGTATTTTAACTTTATAATAACTATATAAATAAACGGTGTATGTTAAAAAGAAAGTGCGTAGAGAATTATGATTAACGGTTGGCCCAACGAACTTCCTTGAAGGCTGCAATGACGCAACTCATCATTTGCACCGGTGCAAATTAACCACTTGTCAGAAAGTGGACGTTATGAATGCGTTCAGTTTTTTTATCCTTACTGTGTACATTATTTGTGTTCTGAGAAGTTTCTGAGGTACACCGCATCGTAGTAATGTTATGTGTGTAAAAATGAATGTTTGTTTTCTATGCTTTTCTGAATAATTGATCAGATTGTGATCAAACTTTTGTGTCTGAACGCCCGGGAAGGTTTCTGACGTAGTACCATCAATGTACAATAGGTGGCGCGCAAGTTGTTGCACAAATTAATGTATTTCATATAGTTTAGCAGTAGTCTAGGCGTTTGATGTGTACGAGTGTCAGTTTTGAAGATCATCAAGAAGTCGCGGGCGAGAACTAGTAAAAATTATATTAAATTGTGTTAAATTAAATGATCTATTTGGCTAAGTTACTCGTATTTTAAGTATTCGTAATATAATATTCGCAATACTCTAGAATGATACGTTATTATTATGTTACATTTTGTTATGTTACATTATGTTTAGAAAAGTTTCGATACATCCCGTACCGCTGGGTCGGGGTTAAAATCCCGGCACGCACTAATAATTCGTGAGGTAACCTGCGTGCCTGAGAGTTCTCCATAATGTTCTCAAAGGCATATGAAGTCCGCCAATCCGCACTTGACCAGCGTGGTAGACGCCTATATACTATATACGTATAGTCTAAACCTTCTCGTCTCTACAGGGAGACCTGTGCCTAGTAGAAAGACAATAATGGATTGATGACGAGTTAAAAAAATCTTTGAGTTTCACACTCGTAGCTCACTAGGATTCCCTGTGTTGTGATCGCCATGGTTACACAGAGAAACACGCACACAAACACACTGACCAGGTACAGAAATCTAAATTCGTCATTCGTCAATGGTCTTAGAGTCTTATGTCGAAGGCTTGCCTGCGGCGGCTCCATCCCTACACCTATTTCTGCTGTAAAGCAGCAGTGTGCGAACTGCTGTGTTTCGGTTTGTAGGGTGTAGTTAGGCAGACGACACTGGACGGGAGGCATTCCAACGCAGTACTCATGAGTAGCAACGCAACGCAACCTCAGGTGTGGATGTCCATGGCCTGCAGAGACCGCTTAACATCAGGTGGCCTGCATGCTCGTTTGCTATTCTGCTAATATACAGTCAAACCTGGGTAAGTGAGAAAACTCTATAAGTGAGAGTAATAGCCAGGACCCGTCATTTTAAGCTCCCAAAACCTCTATTAGCGAGAAACGGAAACCTCTGTAAGAGAGAGTCGTTTTTCCCTTATGGACCTCCGTAAGTGAAACTGCTACTTATCTATACCGACACTATATATAGCGACATATACTATAGCGACAGACGAGCTTTATTTATTCATATTATTTAGGAAAAAACAAACGAAAACCGAAACCTAAACGAAATTGATGGATTTTTTAAGTGTAAATAAGTTCTAAATAAAATAAAAGTACCTACATAGTGCATGAATTTTTGTTTTGTTTTCGTAAGCATCTTTATACCTACCCTTATAAAGTACTTATATGTCGAAATCTAATGAACGTAACATGTACACACTATTAAAAATAGATACATATGTACATAATATATAACCAGGTTTAAACCTGGATAAGCGAGAGTTCAAGGGAGCAAAATCTCATTCTCGATTATAAAGGTTTCTCACTAACCCGAGTTTCTCGCCAATGCAGGTACATGGGTAGCGTTTCAAGTCACAGCAAGTACGAATGTAGTAAATATGTAATATGATAAAATTATGTGCATAATATGAGTGCGTGAGTTTAAGTGTATGTAGGTATGTGTGTATTATCTACCTTCCATAAAATGTTAGGAGGGGGAACACCGACGGCGAGACACGGCAGCTTCACATCTTCCTTGTAGGTGGCCGTGAACGATTCATCGAATGAGGCTATCTTAGCGGGCACTGAAAGATTAAAATATTTTAAAGAAATTCCAAATTCTAACTGGAGCTAAAACATTTTTGTGTTACACCTAAGTATTTCAATGACAATTCGCTTTAATTAAAGTAACGGGAGTGTTAAAATATATAGGTGTGTTAATAATATGTGTAGTTAGGCAGAATACGCTGAACAGGATGCATTCTATTTTAGTCCTCAGGAATAAAAACTCATCAACCATCAATCTCAGACAGGACTTCAGTTCAATTCAAGATTGGATGCGGATGTCGAGACCACTAAACATCAGGTAGCCTGCATACTTTTTGTGGCCTTATTATAAATAATAAAATAATTAGAGGAAATAATTAATTACCTTTGTCACTAGGGCTGCACGAGGCGGTGGCTGAGGGTTGTCCTTCACCGATGATGGTGGAAGCGGTCACCCAAAAGTCATAACGGCCGGCCTTCAGTTCCGTTGCAGAGTAGCTGGTTTGAGAAGCGGGTACCTACAATGTTTATAGTTATTTATAATCAATCAATACTTTATTTAAATACTATTTGATCACGGTTATAGAATGTAAATAATATATATACATATATTTCATTATCTTTAAAATATTGCCAACTGAATCAATGTTGCAACTTAAACTCTCTTGTTGTTCAAACTCTGGAAATATTTAAATCAAACCAAATGCTTTTAAAGTACCTGACGTCAATGTTTCTTCAAAGAAGAATATTTGTTAAATCCAACTATCAAGAGGCTAAAAATAAAGATAAAAACTTGATTCAGTGACGGATATATTTTAATATTTTTAATACTATGTGTAGGTATAGCACGCATCTACCCTGAGTTTCAAAGTGATGTATTAGGAGGGATTTTTCTGTTAAATCCAGCCCTTAAGACGCAAAAAACAAGATTTAAGGAAAGAGCATCTGTCCGGAAGGACATGATCCAATAGTGGGTAAATTATCTCGTTGAATATGCGTAATATTCGAAACATTACAGGCGTTTTAACCTTGTTGGGATGTGGTTCAGCGTTCTGGGCTTGTGTGTACACGTTGTAGTGGGTGACGACGCCGTTGGGCTGCGCAGGGGGCCTCCAGGAAACGAGGATTGATTCAGCTCCCATAACCAGAGCTTTTACAGCACGTGGGGCTTCAGGAACTGGAATAAAAATGAAAACATGTTAGTTTTATAGACAAGATTGTGTAAGCAGTCGAAACTGCGGTAAGTAAAAGATTTGATAAGCAAAAAAAATAGCTGTTTCCGAGTGGGATACGACTGGGGTATTTATTCGTAGTCCCGTTGTATGTTATTTATACTAGTCATTACTATCATGACCTGGAATTATTTTCGATTTCATAGCTGGGAATACAATGTAATTTAATAATCACAATTACTTGTTTTTTATTTCGCTTATTACGTTGTTATTTTTTTTTAACAGAATAACATTAACGTTTAGGCCACCTGATGTTAAGTGGTCACTGCATTCCATGGATATCCACGATATATTGCTACACCTGAGGACGAAGTTCGTCCCGTCCAGTGTATTCTGCTTAACCATACCCTTCAAGCCAAAGACAACAGTGCAAGAACTGCTGATTTAAAGCAGAAATAGGTTCAGCGGTGATGCCACCGCAGACAAGCCTTCGACATAAGTCTCTACCGACATCCAATTTACTAGAATTTACTCTATTTTATTTTCGTTTCTCTATAGCCAAAATTTTCTATTGGAAGTAAAATTGAATGGAAGTGGTAAGTCGTAAGTTCGTAAGTGGTAAGTTCATAAGTCAAAAAGGTCTTTGAGGCAGTAATAGTTTAGTTAAAGATGTTAATGATGAAAAAAATACCTACTTTATTTTGCTGGTAATATAGATAGTAAAAATGCAAATTGAATGAAAATAACGTTTTAAACATTTGAATAGTGTTGTTACCGTCTTGTTCGGTTTGGCAGTGGATAGGAGCAGATCGTACGCCGTCGCCGCCGTTCGTGGTCGCGAGCACTTCCATCGAGTAGTTAGTGAATTTCTTGAGTCCGTGAAGGATGGTTTCGCTGCTGGCCGTGATCTTGGTGTCCTTGGTCTTCTCATCTATTGTGATAAGACAGTAGTTACAAATAATTAACACAGCAATTCATAATTTATTAACATTTATAGAAGTACTCATAATTTTTTTTTGTTTATTTAATGAACACACATTTTACATTTCATTAAAGTTTCGAGTAGAACCTTGCTATACCTATATATATCAACCAGACGTTTTAATAGTTACATATTATATTATTCTAAGTAGTAGGTTAGTAGGTTATTATTTCAACCCTGTAGTTATTATTGTTAGTCATTTTATTAAATAGGTAGATTTCAACAACTGTAGATATATGTATATTGTAATTTTAGATCAATCTCGTAACTTTTATGTATTAACAATTCTCAATTTCCTAAGATAGTCAGTAATTAGAGGCATATTTGCTGCTCATTATTCCGATGTTCACGTTGATTGTCTAATTGGCTGGCACATTAACATAATTTTTAGTTTAGGCATCATTCGCAAATTTAATTTCTGAATTAAGACGAATTCGATCAATGTTGAAAAATTAAGAAGAATCTTGAATATTTCCTATACGGCTAACTTTAATCATAGTATTGTGACGAACGAGTGCGATCCCTATTCTTACGTATGCGAATTCGTGATGATACCCACCATACCAGGTTTCGCTGGGTCCGTAGATGACCTTGTAAGCCTTGATGAGTCCGTTAGCGGCGGCGAGGGGCGGGGACACCCAGGAGACGCGGATGGTTTGCGCGGTGAGGGTGGTGCACAGCACGTCCTGGGGAGGGGCGGAGGGGGCGCCTTCTGCGGTGTACGCTCGCACCTCGTTCGATACGGGACCTGAGCCCATCTTGTTGAATACTTGGACGACGATCGCGTATTGAGTGTAGGTCCTGGGTAATAGAATATCTTTGTACTGCGAAGATGTAAAGCGATCTAAATATAATTTGATGTCGGTAGACTCTTATGTCAAAGGCTCTCCTGCGAAGGTACCGTTACACATATTTCTGTCGTAAAGCATAAGTGTGGACATTGCTGTGTTTCGATTTGAAGGGTGTAGTTAGGCAATACACTGGACAGGAGGCATTCCAACTTAGTCCTCAGGTGACCACTCGCCCAGTTAGGACTTCGGTCCTATTTGAAGTTGGATGTCGATAACCATGGGCTGTAGTGACAACTTTATAACATCAAATGGTCTGCATGCTCATTGCTACTCTATCAATAAAAAATGAAAATAATTCTATTCATTCCAGACTCTACAATCAAGATCATAAATATACATTATTATATTATGTACAGTAGAAAAATGTACATATAAAGATAACGCGATAAAGATAAGTTAAAGGTGGTTAACAAAATATGTCAGTAGTAAAAGTTTCAACGTGTCTGTTCATTCCACGGCCGTCAGAAGGGTACTCCATAGTTCAAGCCGAGATTGGTTAGGGGGAAAACCAATCGATTTCCAGTTAAAATAAAAAAAGATAATGCAATTAGTTCTGTGGTATTTTTTTTTATATAAAGCGTCTCTTACTTGAGGTTCAAGATGTCGAGATGGTGTTCCTTGCCAGATTCTTTGGAGATGTCAACGGTTTCAAAGACGTAGGATTTGTTGCTTGAGGCCAGTTTATAACCAACATAGTATCTGTAAAAAAATAAATAAAAATAATAGCCTTAAACTTATAAACACTAAACGTACTGTTGTTTTATGTGTGTGTGTTTTAAATTTATATACCCTTGAAGTTCGCCATTCCAGTCATGAGGTTGGGGTGGTTTCCAGGTAACTCGCAGGGTGTGCTTATCGACGGCATCGGCTTTAACATCTTGGGGCATTCCAGTGGGGGCTTCTTCGGCGGTGATAATGGTAACGGTTTCCGAGGGTTCAGAGGTTCCAAGTTCGTTTTCGGCAACAATCCTGATATGGTAGGCGGTAGCAGGGCGCAGGCTGAATACTCCAGCTTCAGTGGCATCTCCTGGTACTAAAACCCTAGAAAAAATATGATGGTTATTCATGCACAAGAAGTAATTGAAAGCCGAGTGGTAAAGTATCTCTAACTACCGGTAGGTCGGTGTTCAAATCCCGGCACGCAGCGCTAATTATACATATACTATATGCGTATTAGAAACGAATTATCCCCTTTATTGCTTATTTGGTCATTCATTTTCATTTTTTGTGTTAACATTTCAATTATAATGTACGCATCCGTGATCCAAAAATTGCATTCATCTATATGTTACTAATAGTCCAAAACAACCTTGACTTGACTTGTTTTAAACGTGAAGGAAAACATCTTGTGGAAACCTGCATATCTAAGAGTTTTCCATTATGCTCTTAAAGGTATATGAAGTCCGCCTTCTGTTCTCCGATAGAAAACCAGTGACCAGCAGTAGGACAACAATGGGTTGTCGATGATGATGAGTTTCGTTGTTTACACTTACCTGTCAATATCCTTTTCCCAGTTACCCTTAGCGCGTTTGTACTCGATAAGGAACTTCTTGATTGGTGAGTTTCCGTCATATGGAGCAGCCCACGACAGCTGAACGGTCCTTCCAGATTTGTCCAATACTTTAAGGCCATAGGGCGCTTCGGGTACCTCTGAAATTGTAATTTCATAAATTAAATTTAACTGAAGATTGTGCATAGTCGAATACAAACAATTATAACATTACGACACCTTGGATAATCATGTTGATGCTGGTGTCATCGGAGCCAAAAGCATTGGTTGCTACGCAGGTGAAAAGGGCGCTGTCAGATCGTTCGGTCCTCCTGATGCTGAGGTCGGATACAACTCCACCGGGCAGGATCTCTTCGCGGATGGTGTAGCGGGGGTCAGATTTAGGCTCAAGGCGTTTGTTGTTCATGTTCCAGATGATTCCGATCGGCTGTTAATAAAAAGTTATTAGTACGATTGGCCCCACATGAAATAATATATGTGTTTTATATATTGATATTTTACCTTTTCACCCTTGGCCTGGCATTGCAGAACGGCAGGTTCGCTACGGCGAGCAGTTTGATTCCTCATCTTAATTTCGAATTGGGGTGGAGCTAAAAATAATAACAACGTAAATATCACTTCAAAAACTTTTCTTTTGTAAATAGAGTACCTATTTACAAAACAATAGATCATTAGTAATAATATTACCTTGTACGCTAATGAGAATTACAGCAGATAATCCAGAACCGATTCCATTGACAGCTTCGCATAAGTAATATCCCTCGTTTGTTTTTTGGATGTTCGCAATAGTCAGAGTTCCATCTTCCACTTTTACATTAGGATTGTTAGGTTTAAGATCTTTGTAGTCGCCAGGAGTATCCCCTAAAATAATGATAATTGGCTTTTAAAATCAAGAGCTTACAAACGGAGAGCTGCCGAAGGAAACGATATACAAATTAAAGTACTTTTGCAACAGTATACCAAATACTGTTAAATGAAAAACACCTAGTAATAAAATTACAATTGTCACCTACTTATGCTAGTGGCACTATTAACACTTAGTTAAAAGGACTATCTTTCTGTGCTGTTTGGTAACGACCGTGATATAACTACGAAATTATCCCAGAAGAATGTGTATTCGGAAGGAATATTTTTTTGCGTTGCAGTTTTGCGAGTAGAGATTTTATGAAAAGAGAACCAACAAATTAAAAAATCATTCGGTATTGTAAGTGGAATCTCTTTAGTTATGATAAAACTAAGCGCAGTGGATTAAATGCTTCCAGAACTATACAGGGTATTTTTTCAAAGGGTATCCAAATTAACACAGATAGTTCAGAAGCGGTAAATAACCGATTTTTTAAATGAAAAAAATTGAGAAATATGGAACCATTTTATGCCCTAAAATACAGAACTCATGGATATGAATTCAAAAACAAAATATGTCATTCATTTTCACACAGTACTCTGTGCGCCGGCACACAAACATAAAAACTAAGCACTAGGAAGAGAAAGGAGGTAATATTCAGCTAGCGCTCGCCCTTTCGCACAACCCCTTGTCCCCTTGCCCCCGCAGGTGTTGTTATCATTATCAATGACTGCGCGTACTATGAAATGGTTGTCCATAAAATACGCAGTGTTTTCAATATTTTGGAACGAATGTAATTAACTCATTAAGAATGATTTCAAATTTTGGCATTTTTTATATAACATTACTTATGTCTAGAATATGATAAAAAAATTTGGCCACCCTTTGAAAAAATACTCTGTAAATACTAAAGATCAGAATCTGAAAGGTGATTTGATTATCTGTTTTAAAAAAACATTTACTTACTACCTAATTGTTCTTATAAGATTGAGCCACAGCAACGCGTGGACGCGTTTAGTTAGTATATAATTATACTTGTGATTACAAATTAACCTTTTTTTATTGACCTCCTGTGTATATGACGACGCGTAATACAGAGGGATTAGAGTCATTGAGCTAGCTCTGACTTCCGCCGACTAAAAGGCCTTTAAGTGACAACCTAACCATCAGTTCCATTTAAGTATAAACAAGTCATTTTGTAAGTAGTAACTAACAAAATGCTTGAATAAAATCACAATCTTAATGGCTGCAACTATTTGTTACAAAATTTGCCATTGAGTTAAAGTAATAGTTACGTTTTGAATGATAACCCAATGGATAGTGAAACTGAACAAAGTAAATTTAAAAAAGATCCGTTTTAGTCACAACTGAAACAAGTATTCCATGTTTAATAGGAATCAGAGCTCGAAGGATGCGATTACGGACTAGCCAATAAATTTTCTTATGCCCGAATTTGACGCAGTGCATTGTTAATTGCATAATCGTCATGTGGTTACACTTTTACAATACCCATTGACCGAACAAAAGTTGGTACACTACGCTGTTTCTTGTCAAAAGCCCTTTTTATTGCTCTGAAGATACAGGAGAACTAGAAAAGCCTTATGATTGAAATCACACGACAGTGTAGGATTGATGTCAATTTAATTGATATTCGTCGTCTCAGTCTTGGTCGATTGCTATAAAGTAATTGAAAAGGATTTTTACCAAAGCTGTTATTAATAAATACTAATATTTGGTCCAAACGGATTTTTTTTAAGGATCGCCTTCATCACCGATATCGGATATCAAGATAGTCCGAATAAATCTTGCCAGCAGCTCCCGGGCTAGCGTTTGATTTGTGTTTCTAAGAAATAATCTTGATTTTTTTTGCAAATGAAAGTTTTGTCTTGATCACTTACAATGCCAGGTGGAACACCAAACGTCAAACGCCTGAAATACATACTTGCAGCATTGCACCTAACGTCACGAATAGCTTGGGGGCCGTTAATAAAATACGTTCATTCAAAGAGGGGGGGGGGATTTCTCAGTGTGATACAATGTGACGTGTAACGTGACGTTCGCAGTTCATCAAAAGATTCTACTTAAATTTTTCTCTCGAAGAAGTAGAAAAAGAAGATACAGCAGTACTGATATATTAGGAGTATTTAAAGAATCCTTGGACTTCGGATTGAGAAGAAAAAATATTTATTGATATATCGAACGTAAGAATGATAAATAGGTCAAAAACAAAAAAAATGTTAACCAACATAACATGGTAGGTACCAAAAATTTATTTTTGTTTTTTTCTCTGTGGTACAAACTATTAGCCTCTTTCATAGCGGACAGTTCTCTATATTTTTTTTTTTTTTTTAAAGATTAATAAAATATTTTCACCGCATTTTTTTAAATGTATACCTATGCTATTATTTAGTAAATCTGCATACAAATTAGTTCACGTTTAATATCGATTATTGTGATAATCGATTTTCAAGTTTATATTATGGTTGCTAATGAATAGATTATATTTTAAAATACTCTATGCTGGCATAAATCTTTACGCCACGTATTTCATATATATACATGAAAATATAGATAAACGAATTGATTTATTATAGACGTTTACAAAAAAATATTTTTATATATGAATAAAAACTATTTTAATGGCGCTAAAATACCATCTGAGGACCCCGAGGTTCTAACCGCGTTGCCTACGCGCCTAGGTGCCTGATAGGATTTGAATTCTAATGAATTTTATTTAAAAATATCTATATATAACACCATATAATTAATGCGCGATTTATGGCTGTAATCCAAAACGGTGGAGGTAATACCAACATTTGTTAAACTTCAAATATCAATATCTTTTTAGTCGGAAGTCTTAAAACGACATTGTTCATTATATATTAAAATACAAGTTTTAAGTTATAAAAAATATATGTTTTGTAGGGTAGCAAAAATAACATATAAGTTGGACGGAGCAACCATACTACCGTAGTCATTCTTCTTTCGGATGATTTGGAAGGCAAGGCTAAGCTAGCATCAAAGTTGTGATTGATAAAACTTATTGCCCCGATATGAGCAGTTCCTTAAGATCCACGAGGGTCAAGTCTGGCCAATTATACTCTATACAGAGCTCACATCTGTGGGTGGTTTCCCCACAATACCAAAGACCACTTCACTGTGCAAATTCGCGAAGTTCGAATTATTAATAACCCTAGGCTTACTGACAAGCTCGGAACACCTGAGCCAGATGCCCCTATGTATCATGATAGTTACTGGACTAGTAAATCCTAGTTTGATTACCAAATATTTATATAGCCTAGGGCTATAGCCCTATTTGAGTATACTCAATAGAAATGCCACTACTAAAATCAAACAGCGATCCACGTTTCTATTACTTATCGTTAACTCAGCAGAAACCTCTGACAAGGTAGTAACTTACTATATATTTGTCAATATTCAAGTAATTTACATAGAATCAGTTTTTCAACGATCCTTTCTATCTTCTAAGGAGACATATTATATCTCCTTTCACGTAAACGTTTTTCATAATCCTACTAATATTATAAATGCGAAAGTTTGTGAGGATGGATGGGTGGATGTTTGTTACTATTTCGCGCAAAAACAACTGAATGGATTTTAATTAAACTTTACAATAATATAGCTTATACATCAGAATAATACATGGGCTATAATTTATAAAGATATTGAGTAAATTGTCTAAAATAGAACGATAATAAGTAAGTTGAAAAAAAATGTAAGAGTTCGGTTAATATAATATATGGTGGAAATGTTTCTCTTAAATAGTTCTACTTAAACCTACGGACCTAGTCCACGATATCTATATTTATGTGTAAGCAGTGGCTTAATGGGAATAATGATAAAAGTTGATACTTTATTTCTAATGCACATTTTGAAGAAATTGATTCTTATCGATATATAAATACTTTTATCGCTTCTTGGTATTTAATGTAGATAAACTTTGTTTTTTAGACTACGTAATTTGAACAAACATTTTAATAGTTACGACGATGAGAAAGTGAGTCCGCGCTACTAAAATAGTGCGGTCGGGCGCACTGCGGGCGAGTTGGGGGACAAATTTGCTCGTTGCGTCGCCGTCGCCGCGTGCGTAACCCGAACGTTTGTAGGGCTGCCACGGTAGGCAGTGTCTTTTGTGTCTATTTATTGCACCCCACTGAAATGTACCTCTTTACGCTTAAACCGTCAAACCGATTTAGATGAAATATGGTATTGAGATAGTTTAAGTCCTGGGGATGGACATAGGTTTTTTAGGATAGTTTTGATCATGGAAATCATCCCAAAAGAGGATGAAAAGGAGGGTGGAATTTACTATGAAAGTTTATTGATGGATCACCTATGAAGCATAATATCTACGCGGACGTAGTCGCGGGCAAAATCTTGTCGATTCATGAATGTTCGGCTTTTGAAATACACGTTTTTTATTTATTTCTATGATCTGGTTTTTTATTTATTTATATGATTATGTTAAAAATATTTTATAACTCCATCTTTCCTTATTAGTTCATTTCGAATTTCTAACAAAAAAATAAATTATTATAGAAAGTTTAATTATAAATGTACAAATACATCAATTATAATGTGATGTGCATAAAACTACATGTATGTTATTGAAGGCAAAATTGATAGACATGACACAATCAGAACTTACGGTAACAGTACTTGTCGAGTTAAATTCAATGAGTCTATACACGATAGGGCTTATCTTTTTTTAGTTGAGGCATCGTTAGGGCCGTTTACATCATCAGATCAGCTCCGTTATACCATATAATTTGCAAAATTTGTTGATGATAACTCAAATTTTTCTATCATATACTGAAATTATTACGATATTAAACAAAAGGAAGTACTGAAAGCTGAGAAATAATATGTCGTTAGATGTACTAATAAATATCGCATTTTATACGCACAAATAATACATAGGCACGAAATTTATCAAGACCAAAAAGTATAATTATTATATTAGGAATTTTATCTATTACGGTTTGTTTGGCGTTTCAAAAATAACCGCATTGTTCTAAGTTATTAATACGTACATCTCTGCCTGCCTGTAAAAGAAACCGTACCTAACGACCAGTCACGTGTTGACGCTGAGCGCTTATTCGTGCCAGACGATCGAATGTTTGCGATAGTATGTTTTAATAAATCGCTTGGGCTGCTGTGTTTAGGGAATTCATCGGGTGTATGAATTGGTAAAATTAAGTACTTAATAAAATAATTGGATAAAAAGTATCTATGTAAAAACAGTAAATGATTTTTGTATTATCATGTAAATGTATAGAATATGTTAAAAAATATAGGATTGAGCAGCCCTTTAGACCTGGTAGAGAATAAAAAAAAGGCATGTCAATAAACGCCAACATTTTCATTATTATATCTTGTACACCATCACTCCTTTCCAGATTATATATACATATATGTAAACCGAATAGCAAACGAGCATGCAAAGCCCATGATGTTAAGTGTTTACTAGCACTAGGTTACTGTAACAGGGACGGAAGTCCCATCTGAGGTTGTATGTGAATGCATTGCTACTCCTGATGACTAAGTTGGAATACCTCCTTTCCAGTGTCTTGCCTAACTACACCCTTCAAACCGATACACAGTAGTTCTCACAATAGCATTGTGAGCAGTCTGCAGTGAAGCATCAAGCTTAGGACAGAAATAGTGGGTGCCGACGCAGGCGAGCCTTTGACATAAGACTCTACCACCATCAAATATTTTTATGAATAAATTAGTTTGAACTGTAAAACCGTAAAATCGTATGGGTATTGGTTTGCTTTGCGGTGCATTTATTTAATCAACATGACAGCAACCGAATGCCTAGTGCGCATAGCCTTTTTTCATTAGTGTATTTTTTGCGATCTAAAAATTTTATTACGAGATTATGCGATTGTTTTACTGGAAAATTAAGTATTAAATATGGTCAAAAGGTTTTTTGGATAAAATTTTTGAACTAAGACATTGACTTAATTTTAAAGAATTATGAATCCTAAAAATTAAGCTTCTATTTGGCTGGGCCCTGGGTCGGTGTATTTTCTATAAGATTAGACTATAGTAAACTGATAGTAAATGCGTGCGGCGTTGCTAATAAAAGAGTAAGGGCATTATTATTTAACGGACAATGTTAAAATTTATGTTACTGAATTACGA
This sequence comes from Doberes anticus, assembly GCA_018250115.1. NCBI lineage: Eukaryota > Metazoa > Arthropoda > Insecta > Lepidoptera > Hesperiidae > Doberes > Doberes anticus. The sequence goes on from DWKW01000628.1 coordinate 14,604, forward strand.
ACAGCCACAGAACTATAATTGACAGTAAAAATTAGCTTTGAGAATATTTCTTTCATGATGATAGTCTTATATCGATATCTTGTCTGCGTCAGCACAATCTCTTACCTACTTCTGCCATAAAGCAGCAATGCGAGCACTGCTGTTTTCCGATTTTAAGTTAGTTAAAGTGTAGTTAGACAGACTATACTGGGCAGGATGCTTTCTAACTTAGTCGTAATTCTAACTTAGGTTCGAATGGTACTTTGCTGCTCATTTGTTTTTAAAAAAGAAAATTACAGATATAAAATATGTGTAGGTACATGAGGGTTTCCCAGTTGATAAGATACATATGTTTATTTTGAAGACTTCGAAAAGAAGGAGGTAAACAATTCGAGACATATAGCTCAGCTTTATGTGTAAAATGCACTCTGAATTAATCATTAATTTTCTTCGCTATCGGAAAGCAACGTTAAGTTATCGGAAAAATTTACATTTTAATCACCACACTTCTCCGATCTGTGAAAGCGAATGAAAAAATTGATGTAATTTATTATTAGTTCACTATTAGTTATGTTATTAAAGTTATTACACAGATTTGACAAGTTTTCTACATATCGTACCCTTATTTTCAGGTAAAAGCTGATAAATAGTAAAAAGAATAAATATGGATAATCTAGATGATTCCGAAAACAATGCGAAAATATCGGATTCAGCTTATTCCAACAGCTGTAGTAATAGTCAGTCGAGACGGAGGTGATTTTTTTTCTTTCCTGTCCATTATTTATTATATGATGCTGTATACTGAATTTGAGTTGTTACATACGCCCATATGTTTTAGCCACAGCTCCAAGTCTACTCACTCAGGAAGTAATTCCAGTGGAAGCAGCGGTTATGGTGG
>DWKW01000629.1:0-15479 GCA_018250115.1 Doberes anticus
CCTTAAAATTATTTGGTTCTGTATTTTTTCTACCCGCGCATCAGTGCTCAGACACATTGATTGTATAATGAGTTTTTCGAACTGTCATCGCGGCCATTGTGTGCGTAATGAACGGCGCTTCATGGAACGAGTTGCCGCACGCTGATGAATAGAAGCTAGGGTACTATGTTGTTAATGAAAATTTCTGGTGCTTTATTTGTTGGAAAGTGGCCTAAGCCATGAACTGCGAAGTGGCATTTGCTGGAAAGTTATCCTATCAGCTTACAAGATTCTCGTTGTAACTGTATTCCATGTTGAATAAAGTTTCTCGGTTTTTTAGTTCAGAATAGTTAACGTACAGTTCTGTTAAAGTAAGCCACTTGTATCTGGTGCTAGTGAATTATCTACGATCTATTTGATAATTTATATCGGACCGGAGAAAAAAAAAAACATCATTCGTAGTAGTGTCCATGGTGGATGTAGTAGTTTATTTATAGAAATAGCTGTGAATCGAACTCAGGGTCTTCCGGGAGGTAAACTAGCTTATTGTGTTTGCGCTGGTACTGTGCCATGTCATTAAGACATTAAAAATAATATCTTTAGATTTAATGTACCCACTTATATAATTAGATAGTTACATTACATACTTATATGACATATGTTTACCAAATATACATATGTATATATGAGTATATTACCGATCTTTTTGTATACTAAATTAAACGTTTTTAATAAGTTGTTCAAATTGACAACTTATTGGATTATTAGTAAACATATATCATCACTATTATCGTCAATCTATTCATTCCCCACTACTATAGGCGTGTATATCCTCTCAGAGACGCGAAGGGTCATAGTCCACCACGCTGGCCAAGTGCGGTGAATTCCAATGGAGATTGCAAAATGGAATGCAAAATTGTGTAAGTGTATTTGTAAGTACGTGAATGTTTCTTTCTTTTATTCCTAAAAATTAGAGGTTCAATTATAAGCACAGGGAGGAGAGCAGGAGAAGAGTGAGAGAGAGGACGATTACGCTGGGATTTGAATCCCAACCCACAGGAGCGGAACCACTGGACTACTAGTTTAGCTCTATGTGTAAGAATATGTGACTATGATATGATAAATTTCATATTGATATGATAAATGGGACATTAAATAATAACGTAAACAGTACCTATCTGTCTACTAGCACCTCATCATCAGTAACGGTAATACGATACATTTGTCTGTGATACAAACAAGATTTTACTAAACTTATACTTTACAAAAACAGTTAAAAGTGGGTTCAGCTAAGAATTACGCTTTGTAATTCAGCCATATCTCTCGGAGGGCAGATAACTTTCAGCGGAAAACACACGAGGGTTTACGAACCTTTTACGTCACCCCTTTCTGTCACACGCCATGAAAATATACAGAGGTAATTAAGTGTTGTTTCTACTTCATTCCGTATCAGCTGAATGCAGTAAATAAATATTGTGAAAAGGTAGTCACGAAGAGGATTTTCTTTATAATCGAAACACCCCAGATAAACGAGCGATTTGATATTAAGCGATCACTTGCGTCTATGGACAATAGCAATAGCAATGGAGAGATTGTTAATGAGATTGAGATAGATTGCGCTGTTTTTGCGCGTGTTTTACAAGAGCACTGTGTTATGCGTATAGTGTTGCCTCAGAATGATATTCATTCCACGCGTCCATGGCAACAGCGATCGCACTGACAAAAACAACTGAAAAAAATACTGAAACTCATACGAGTGTCGCGTATGCGCCACTGCTTAGTAGCGCATCAGGGTGCACCACGAGGAACCTAACGTCACATTCAAAACTTATATTTCATCCTAAAGTAAAGGTAACGAACAGTCATTGAACTACAACGGTTTGTACAAATCTGTGTTCGTCAACTTTAGGTATCTTGTGGGTTCATAAGGTTATACGGAGAACTCTCAGGCATGCAGGATGTGAAAGCAAATCAAAATTTCTAATATGCAGATATTTTCGAAAAGTCCGACCTTGAACCACCGAGACGGAGGGTCGAGTTTTCAAACAGTCACAAAAAATAAATTGTTTATAATACTAATAATAATAAGTTAAGTGTCCTACAAATTAATTTAGTTTACCAATTTGCTGTCTATCGTATTATTAAAATACAAAGTGTTTAAAATTTCTCAACATCTCAATGGCGCACTCCACGGGTAGTTAGTGAACAGTTTCACAAAGCTCATACACGTTAGGGTCAACTATTCTCACGAGACTTCACCTCGGGATTTCTCGAAAGCTTTAATTGTAGTGATCCTAGTGGCTTTTCGTCTACCTCTGCGTCCAAAGTTTAATCCATTATCGAATAAGCACTATTTATAGGTACTTTCCATAGCTGCTTTTCTATATAGCATTAATACAACAATTTTATCTTTAAATTTTTCTTTGATAAATCCATATTTGAGGATGGCATAACATCTATCTTTCTATAAGCGGTGCGCCATTAAGAACTGGAAATCTTAATGGTCCTCTATAATTATCTTTGCACTTGGATATTGTGACCACGTTCCTTTTCGATTATAAATCGATTTGACTGTGGGAGTAGTACTGTTTCACAATTTTTGATAGTGGTTAATTTTTCGCCTAAGGTTCCCCTGTGTCGGCACCATCGTTACCTACATACATATTTCTGCCGAAATGTTTTTATAGTGAAATTAATTGTGAAGTTAGTTAGTATACACTGGACATGAAGCGTTTTTAATTTAGTCGTTCGGAGTAGCATTGCATTCACTTCATTCAGTTACAACTTCATACAGTACTTCGGACCTATTTGAGGTTGGCCACACATCAGGTGGCCTGCTTGCCCGATTGCAACAGTGTTATGTTTTGGTTGGTTGTGTGTGGGTATGTCATATTTTATTAGGACGTTAGGCGTTCCAGCTAGCTAAATCAGAAGAAGCAATGCATGCTCTTAAACTCTGATCTCAGGAGTTCAGTACAGTTTGAGGGTTGGATGTAGATGACCGTAGCCTGAAGTGATCACCGAATATTATTATATGCATGCCCTTTCGGTAATTCAAAAGTGTTTATTAGATCACAACGAACTGCACGAACATAAAGTGATATTTATTTCAGTAGTGCTGTGGATAACGTTACGGCGGGACAGTAGAATCTCAAAGTTCCACAAGTAGCTATTGCATACTCTGGTAGTTAGACAACAATTTCACAAAGGAGACACGATAGGACATAGTGAAATTGAGCCGAGGGTGCATCTTAAACTATGCCACGAATGCCTTTATTGCAACGACCAGAGGTTTAGTTCTTAAAGGGGATTATTCTCTACATCTGATTTATAACCATAGTTAGAACTTAATATTTTAAGGACTGTTATAACGACTTCTCACACGCTATCCAACAACGACAGAAGTTAGCCTATTTCGTAGCAATGTGTACAATGTTCACTTCTACTTTTAGATAATCATCGAGACTTTCTAAGGTAACATTTCGATTATACCTACCAGTATTATGCCTGTAGGATACGATCAAACTGATATGATATTTGATATTTAGGGTTCCTAATATAATTAATTGTATCTAACTGGAAAATAATTACCAGCTTATTGGGACCTCGGTTTTGGCTCTGTACTACGTAACTGACATGTGTCAATCCAGTCGTATTTTAAGCAGGTGTCTGTCGATATAGACGCCAGTAACCACTAATATCAAGGGCCTCATGCTACGAGCACTACACTAAAAAAAGTTTCCATATCCATGTTGGTTCAAAAAAAATCTGAAAAGCCTCGAAAGTTTATTTAAACTTCCGAATGTCTCAGTCGCATGCTTTACTGGCAGTTAGAGAATGATTTCACCGGCTCACTCACATAAGGCAAACATGGTGAAATTGAGCCGGGGTGTACAACTAGTCACGCGAGACTCGGCGGCGGGACGTGCTCTGAATCCCTTTATTGACCTGACATTACGCTGTTAAAGGAGATTAGTTCCTACTCGACTACCTTTCACGGCCAACTTTCGTTTCCGAATGTATTGAACAAAGAATGAAGTTACGGATACCCATGAATTAACAATACTAATAGAATCAAGGATAGCATTTTTTCATTGACGCCTGTCGTTTATTTATCATCATCATCAACCCCTTATCGTCCCACTGTCAGACAAGTGTCTCTTTTTATTGTATTTTTTATTTATGTATTTTCCAAAAATCACAAATATTTTGATCATATTCTGCTGTGTAGTTTATAGCAGTTTGTGAGCGGAGAAAGTTGCATTCAAAATACATTCTTTTGGGTTTTCTTTTCAATTCTAATTGTTTTGTTATACTACGAACTGATAGTTTTCTTCGAATAACATTTACGTGATCATACAAAGAAAAATCTTATGTTATTGCTTCTTCCTAAAATTCATGGGATTTTCTTTTAAAATTTTGCTTAGTGGTCTCTTTAATAAAAAAAACGATCTCCGTTTTATAAATTCGATACAAGACATTCAAAAATTTTGTGCGCTTTTTACTTCTGATTGGGCGTTTATTATTTAATCATTTAATTAAACTTAACTTTACTGTCCACTGTCTGTATTTTACGTATAAAAAAAAACACTCTTTTTTAAATTCGTCACTCAGTTTTAATATCTATCGTGTATTACCTGCAAGTAGTTGTGAACGTACCAATTTGAATTTCTTTTTATGATTGAACAGCACAGTTTTTTCGTATAGGTAAATTGTGTGTAAATTCCGTTCCGAAAATTCGTGATTTAGTCAATTGACAACAACGCAGTTTCTAAATTCGTTTACAGTACGTAGGAGATTACCTCGAAAGTTCCCGTAGGAATTGTATTATTGATGACAACTTACGTTGAACTTAATTGAAAACGAAGTTATAGTTTAGATATGAACGTTCATTTTAATATTGAATTGGGATCCCTAATGAAAACATCCACAGTGTGCTGTGTATCAATGACTATATAATTAATTTGATATTTAAACTTTTTAACGTTTATGGAATAGCAAACTAACATACAGACCCGATGTTAAGTGATCACTGCAGCTCATGGACATCCACATCCAACCTCAACTAGGATCGAAATCCTATCTGAGATTGTTTGTGGATGCGTTGCTACTTCTGAAGAAAAAGTTGGAATGCCTCTTGTCCTGTTTTTACATGTAATAAAAAATGAGAACGTAACAATAATGGCTCATTCACATTGTTCTGTTCGGCTGTATTCCATCGGAATCGGTCTGCGGTCAGCGTACATTGTCGTTAGGCGGGATTGTTTTGTAACATATGTGAATAAAGAATTCGTTCAACGATCTAGTAAGTACATATAAACGGATCAAAGTAGAAATTATAATTGGCAAAATTTGGCTTGGTTCTGGTTATCCTACGTTCTACAAAGCTGATAATGTGTATTCTACAAAGCTGAAGATATGTATGATAAGATGTGTATGTAAGGTGTGTATACAGTCATATATAATGCGATTTCAATCAACGGAAAAGAAAAAGCTTAAAAGTAACGAAATTGAATAAAAACTGGCTTGAGTATACCATAATATATCAATATACTAAATCTATGATGTTTACAATGTTTAAAATGCTTTTTAAAACATACATTTCTTATAAGTATTTAAACGAAAGGATCTATTTAGGTACTGCACGAGTAACAAAACCAGCTGAAGTGCAGTCCAATCCAAAATGACAGCGACGAACTCTTAACAGAATATGGAAAGATTTTTCTGTAACTCTTACCTTATATTTTTACTTTCCATTCGTTCGCAACAAAAATACTCGCTTTAGAGTATTTTTACGACTTACAGTCTACTGCGTAGTCTTTAAGTCAAGATCTGCGCTAATTTAAAAATGTTCACTTTTTGTGTTTTATAGCCGGCATGTAGCGGCATTAAAAACGTTGTTTTTCGTCGGTGCTGTCGCTCTCAGCGGTTCGTTGTAAAAGCGTAATCATTTTCGAGAATTGTCATGAACGTAGCCCCTTTAAAATTTACAATTTAGTCTAAGAGAGAAAAACTTGGGCTGGTATTTTAAGAACTTAATTTATAGCGATTTTATGATCTGTTAAATTTTAAAATTTACAAGTTTTGTAAATATTATGTTATATTTAGTTTTCACTAACTAGTTTTCAAATTTGCGTTTCTTTGATTGTCTGACCGTTTTATGGCTACAATTTAGGGTACATCTTTTAACTTACGGCATTGTGATATTACGTCTATGCACGTCTTTTTTAACTCAACGTTGTTGAAATTCTCGGTAGTTGGAAGGCGCGATTGTTACTTTGGGCGCGATCCATAATCAATAGGAACAGTTCGTTTTTCGTACGGATGATTAAATAACTTGTAACTGTTTTAATATTGCACGCGGTTAGAAGGTCTAACCACATAAAATTCACCCAAGAAATAAAATGCAGAAAGATGTATGCGTAAAAATTACACATTATTTTTTAACAAAAAACAAGCATTCTTTCTAAATAAAAATCTTCTATTACAAGTAAATAATAGGACCTACGTAACAACATAGCTATAGATAAGAAAAGAAATACATATAAAACTTATGATATTCAACTGGCTATTGGCACGTAAATTTGCCAAATATTATTAGATAGCTCCCGCCCGTACACGTCCAGACAGGTCTTCATTAATGGGGTGCAAAGCTGTAAAGATAACAGGGTCTGTACTTTAAGCCCTTCCCTGTATTTTATAATGTACACGGTGTTTTGACATAAATAAGATATGTATGATAAGATGTGTATGTAAGTGGTCAATGATGTTCATGGGCTGCCATGGACATCCACATCAAAAAGGCCTAGGTCTCAACTAGAACGGAAGTCCTATCTGAGGTTGTATATGGATTCGTTGCTACTCCTGGGGATTAAGTTGGAATGCTCCTGCCCTGTGTCTGCTGTCTAATTACACCCTTCAAACCGAAACACAGCAGTTCTCACACTGCTGCTTTACAGCAGAATAGGGTGCATGCCTTAGGCCAGCCTTCGACATAAGACTCTACCACCAAAATTAATACTAAAAATATAGCTTACGTTCTAGTCAATGTGTTTATGGAAACGTTTATAATATAAGTTGATGGAATATTAGTTAGTCCGTAAGAAAACCGTACTAACTTTTCCATGGAATCCCATAACCCAGCAACCGACGTTTATTCCCAAATTTAAATTTGTTGCGCAGTGATTTATTACTATATCCGTATTTACCTGAAAATATGTCTATTAATTACGTATCTGATAATGAGGTACACATTTTGCACACATCATAAACTTATACTAAAAGAGTTAAATACTATAAATTTTTAACTTTATTAACTTGTATTACACTACATTGTGAAAAATAAGTAGTCAGTAATAGTCTGAGAAATAAAAATTACGTAGCAGAATAAACAGTAAAATTTTTCATTTACTTTAGCTATATAGCATATTAGTATGCCATATAATGCCATCGTGTGTTTCACGCGATTACAACTATTTTTAAAATAATACTTTTCGAGCAGTACACGATAATAGGTACATACGTACTTCAACGGGTTTTCCTTCTAGCTCAAACCTTGTGATATCTGATCTTTGAACGGGAAGTACTCGCCAGCGCGTGTTTGAAACGGGATGTTTACTCAGGTACAGGGGATACATGCCGCAGAGACCAGGGATGGGGTTCGGGTCGTATCTAATATAGAGGGGCTGAAATAATAAAGACTGTTGTATCGATTGTCTAACCTTTGTTGAAGGTGTAATGCAAGGAAGTATCGCGATATGAGATACAGACAGACAGGCGAAGTAAGAAAGATTTTTTAAATTTTGAAACACGACAAAGTTGTCTTCGGTACATTGATGAAATTGTGGAACAGTGAATTAATTATTGAGAATTACTGAAATTTTCAACAATCATCACCATAAAAGCTCCTTATATCCTATAAAAGTTTATCTATTTACAATTGTTTTCAATTGATGTTTTCATGATTGAATTTTTTTTATAGATATCCATATTATGTACACATAGATAATAGTTACGGTGCGAACTGAACTAACAAATATGCTACATATTATTATATATAGATATGTTATAGATAGACATATAGGATTTAAAGATAAGCTAGGGATAGCCATAGCCATATGTTTGTACAAATGTAAATGTATATCTATATTATAATCAATTGCAGAAAATTTTTATTGGTATGAATAGGCACGAAATTGTTTTGCGGGCGGCGTTCTCTCATATTAAACATACGTTCTTTTACTTACATTTTCATTTTATTTTTTTATTGTATAGGAGTCATCAAACGAGCATGCAGACCAACTGATGTCAAGTGGTCACTATACAGCCCATGGACATCCGCCCATCAACATCAAAAAGGTCTGAAGTCATATTTGAAGTCACTCGTTGATGCGTTGCTTCTCTATAAGTCTAAGTAGGAATGTCTCCTATCCAGTGTATTTTGCCTCACTCTAGATTTATGTTTCAAAAACCGCTTAATTGAAATGATATAATAGTGCAGCAACTGTAAAGCTTACCTTTCTATGTAAAGAAGAAGACAGAGTTAGAAGAAATTCTTGATTATATTTCAACGGCTCTCCTTCCCGACTGCAGTAATCAGCGCTTGTTATAACAAAAGTATTTCTTTCGGCGGGTTCGATATTGGTAAGACCTACTATTGAACAACCGTCTTCAAGTTCTTGAGAGTAATTAATTTCATTTGACGAAATACGACCACCGAGGAGTAATCCCTTTTTATCTTCTACGGGAGGGTCAGACGCTATAAGGAAACGATACAATATATTTTTAAATTATAGTTTATTTTGGAATATTGAATTATGCTCTCAAACATCTTGAATAATTCTACATCTTCGTTTGCTATTCTGTCAATATTAAAAAAAAACACTATTTTACATTGAGCATAAATTCCGTGTGAATTATGTTACCTGGTACATGGGGTGCAAGTAGTACAATTTTGGCACCAAAACCGATGCTGCCAGACGATTGAGTCAACACTGTCGATTTGTTCAGATTCTCGCTCATTTTTCGAAACTTAGCCAACATCAGGTCGCCTCTTTTCATCTGCTTCAGGAACTTGTTAAGCTTGTACTGTACAAAGACAAATATGGTATACTATCGATATCAATACACGGCTGAACATTTCACTTAATAGTGGCAGACAAAATATATTCAAATATTTTATAAGCTGGTTGTGAGGACAACAATACGCCACCTCTTCTAACTTAGTTGCTTCGTACCAATTACCAAGACGAACACGGTTACAGTAAATTATTCCCTTATCTGCTTCAGTTTTTGACATTTTTTATAAATAATTACTATACATAGCAATATAAAAAGGCGTTAACAACAAGGGACAAAGCGTCACAAGAAAGGTTACAACATAGTCGAGTTCCGTCATAATAAGTGACACTAAACTAATAGATTCATAAATCAACAATGAATAAAATAAAATTATCGACAGCCAGTTTGTTGGTTAAAGCAATACCAACCTTTATAGGTTTATGCCTCAAATATAAATGGGGCTTAAAAAAATTAAGACCTAAAAACGACATATTTTAAACAATAATAATAATTAAATAAACTTCGTCGATGGCTAATTCTGCTATTTGGTAGCCTAGTGAGAGAGTGATTGCGGTTAAGAAATTCGACCTTACACTCCGTTGGGTCAAATCCCGGCACGCTCTTCTATTTTTCAAAATATTTTTTATTTAACGAAATTATGTGCGTATTAAAAAGTTATTAGCACTTGCCTTCATGGTAAAGGAAAACATCGTGAGGAAACCTGCATGCCTGAAAGTTCTCGAAGGAACGTGAGGCAGTCAATCGGCACCAGGCCAGCGTGGTGGACTATGACCTAAACCCTCTCATCTCTGAAAGGAGACTCGGGAACAATAGTAATAACAGCAGTTGATGATGACAGCATTTCGGGAGCAAAAGGTGAAGTGAATTGTTGTACTAATGTATGTATGTATGTGTAATGCAATCTTCAGTAAAATGAATGAGTAAAAAAAAAACATAATTTGAAGTCTTGATGTTTATTGTTAACTAGTTTCTTGCGTATCTATTGGGTAAATATTGCGCGGTAAAGCCAAATACGCCCTTTCACACAATCCTTTAGCTGAAAAATAGCAACGAAACGTATTTGAATTATTTACGTATTGTAATATTTAAATTATAACACTTGTAACTTGTTCTTGTTAATCTTGATCGTGGTGGGTCATTATGTACTAAAGTACTTGGAGTTTTATAAAATCAAATCTCTTGGGACTCGGAAAATAAGGGCAGCGATAGTTCTGTCATAGTATGAACTTTATAACTAATAAGTATGGTTTATATTAGTACTGGTCTAGCTTATTAACATCACCTTAAACTCCACCACTTCAACATGGTAGCAGAGCGTTGTCTTTTCTAGTTCATATTTTGTCTGTCAAATATTGTCGTAGTCTCTTACGACGCATTTAATTTGTGAATGTTTTACTTGTAATAAATATGGTTTATATTAGTACTGGCCTAGCTTATTAACATCACCTAAAACTCCACCACTTCAACAATAACTAAGTAATTATAAAACAAGTTAAGATAAACTATTTTTTTCTGGGCTCATCTGTTTGGTAGTTGTTGTAAAGTATCGAAAAACTCTTACGCCTGCTGTGAAGCTGAATGACGGCCATTAGCGCGCGCTAATTACGGATTAACTGCCAAATACGCGCAATGCCCGGCGCTGTCGCCGCTAACAATGTCTTTAGCAGCGCTCTTTGACTAAAAGACCAAACAATATCCTTTGGAACCTCAAAATAATAATGAAATATACCCATAGCGACGAAACGAGGCACTTGAGCGTTTAATTGAGCGCTAGAAGTCATTATGTTCAATAAGCAAATGAAGTAAGTTCTTCTTTCCTTGAGGCTTATGCTGAAGCATCTCGTATTAATATTATTACTACACTTTTCTGAACTCAAACTCAAAAGAGGCGAAAATTGGTGCTTACTTGCAGAAATAAGAGCATCAGTGGTTAGTTGAAACTTTAAAAGAATAAATGGATAAAACAATTTAATGGATCGTCAACTATCGCCTACTGGGTTAACTATTTCTCATCTGAGCAAATCCTTTCGGTAGACGTTGTCGGGTATCGAGGAGCAGTTGCGCTGTGCCGTAAAGCCGAGTGACGGCTATTAGCGCGCGCGCTAATTACGGATCAACTGCCAAATCCGCGCGATGCCCGGCACTGCCACTGCTAACAATGTCGTTAGCCACGCTCTTTGGCTAAAGGATCAAACGTAAACCTTTAGATTAAAAAATAACATTAAATATAAACGAGCTGCCCTTTACGGTATATGTAAGAGGCACTCGGGTATCCAAAAGCCTTTCCTCTTTGAAAACAGTTAGTGGTTATTGTGGCCTTTCGTTATCGAACTACAAAAATATCCAAAGCTGGTGACTTATTCCCTGTTATGATGAACAATATAGCTGCTTTTTCATTAGCAAAATAGTACGCAAGGATGACTATTCATGACTATAGCAGACTATATCAACTAAATACATACACTTTGGCGTCCTAGTTTATGTACATTAAAACTCTTTTCAACATTGACTGTATGGAGTGAGTGGGTTGTAATTTTTCTATCTGTTTTATTGTATATTTTCTTATTATGCGACATAAACATGCATTTTAATTTCCACGTTTTACTGAGTATAATAGTTTATCCGATTGCTTTTCAATCTATCCACACTAGTAAAGCCGAGTTCACTAAACACGAACTAAACTAAATGCTGCCTCAATCAACGAATGCAAATACGATTTATTGAAGCAGAAATGTTGCATGTATCGCACTGTACGAGCTGAGCTTTTGTGTGATATGTGTGCGTGAGGGTTAGGAAGGGAGCACAATTTACGTTACGCAGTCACCATGTCGTAAATCGGCAGGGTGTGTAATGTTCGCGTTGCCGGCTATCGATCCAGCTAATCAAAATTGGTTTCATCGAAATTTAGTTTGCATTAAACATTTTTGACAGGTGCATAGTAAAATAAAAAATGTAAATTACGATCTGTATAGTGCCGTGATGCGGTCTGCCATTCAGAGGGCCCTGGGTTCGATTACAAGCGGGGCAGAAAGTTAAATGATTAAATTAGATTTCTGTACCTGGTCTGGGTGTTCATTCTTTGTTCTGTGTGTTGAAGTCACATTTGCAAGAAATTCTAATGTGGGGCTATGTGCTTAAAACTTTATTTATTTAATAAAAATAAAGAAAAATTGTAAATCGGATTGTGGAATATACAAGTAACGGTCCATTTCGGCTTCTTACGGTTGCTACTTGGCGCTGAAATGAGTCGATACGTTTGGAAATTGACAGTGCATCTTTACGAAATGGGCGTTCAGCAAAAAAGTATTTTTACTTTACATATTTTGTAATTTTATATTTATTTGTATAGTATACTTAGTAGTAAAATGGATCGTAACTTAAAAAGAAATTAAGTATGTGCAAAATTCGGATTAAACAACTTATACGAAATGGAAATGAAAATGGGCGTTTAGCAAAAACGTATTTTTTCTTTACATATTTTGTAATTTTCTATTTATTTTTATAGTTACTTTGTAGTAAAATGGATCGTAATTTAAAAAGAAGTTAAGCATGTGCAAAATTCAGACTCAACAACTTATTATTTTGTGGCGCCTAATTTTAAATCTTTAATGTTTTCCTAGGTATTTATTTATATTGCTTCACGTATTAATATATAGATGATAGCTGCGATGTAAATGGAAACTTCAATGTAGATGTACGAAAATATCTATCGGCCAATGGTCTTTCGTTTTAGTCATAATTGATTTTGACAATAACACGTATAATAGAATATAATATAATAAAATAGCCGTACTGCAAATACCAGGTTTATCAAGACAACGAGCAAAATATTTCATTAATGGTTAATAATGAAATAGTTAACCTGACTAATGTATACAGTATGTAAAGTCCAAATACAATTATGCGGTTAGGAGATCAGATGTGAAGGATAAAATAATATGTAACCAAATAAAACATATTTTATTTTTTCAAAATCAATTCTGCCCGTAGTATTTTTTTTTAACAGTAACCTAGCCTTTACAATTGATTTTAACCATCACCCAAAGCTGACTGATGAAAAATTCAACTTGGCATTAAATTCGCTCATTATTTCGAGTCTAATAGACACAAAACTACAAAGACTGGGTTCAAAGACAATTCAATTAATTGATTTCAATTTGAATTTCACAGCCTTTATTTATTTCTAAATATGTTGAATAGATACTGCAATATGTGAGCTTGACCAATTTGCAGATCGCATCATATTTTTATCAGAATATAAATTTTTCTTTTATTGCAATTCTTAGAACGGTCAAAAAGTTTAAACACAAGACCATACAAATATTTAAACTTTTAAAGTTTTATTTCGGTCAATAACATAATCGATTTACATTGGTTGTATATAACTCAAATATAAAAACTAAAATTATGATAAGAATTTAAAGACTTTATAAAAAAAACCTAAATTCTGTAAGTCAGGAACGTTTAATGCAAACTCACTTACAAGTTTTATTCAGTTTAGAAATTTATCTTAAGAAATTTTTTATTTTATTTGTGCACTCGAGAAACGAATCAAAACAAACCTCTGAAGCCTCTTATGATCGGGGGACTGGCTCAGACGGCTTTGAAATAACTTTCAATAACGTACTAACGCGTGGTTGGCTACGGCCTCGCTGCCTCCGCTCCAATGTTAGTCAATATTCTCAAATCCGATTTTCCAATAACTAAAGTGCCGCATTGTAAAAAAAAAGCTGCTGCGATATTTTAATTTAAGCTCCTCAAGTTCAATACAATTTCTTTGAAACACCAGCAAATTACACTTCTTTTTCCGTATATAAAAGCAATAAAGTAAGTTTGGTCTGTGAAAACTATGAAAGTCCTAATCGTAATAGGGTGTACATTCATATTTCATAATAAACAATATTGAAAATTAATTAACTCGGCATTCAAGAGCTTATAATAAGCACGTACTGTAAACATCACAGCGAGGAATTTGCAAATGCAGAGCAAAGGAATGTTTGGAAAATTTGATTGTTCCGCACACAATCAGTTCAAAGGATCTACCCGGAATAGTCGGGACAAAGGGCGCGGGTGAGTACATATAGCCGCAGAGGTGACGACAAACAATCGTGAGCTGAAACTGATCATCGTACTTGTAAAGATACTTGGAAACACATTTGTTAAATGGTGTGTTATATGATTATTCAAATGTTGTTGGTGTAAATGTCTGTAATAATGGTAATTTTGTTAATACGAGAAGACACTTTTATGGAAATAAAAATAATTAAGACGACACTTTGTAGAAGGTCAAGACTGTCTTTTTTTCATAACTATTGCGTCTATAACTAATTAGCTTCGGAGTGTCGTAAGTGTTTAATCTATAAAATGCAATCTACGTAATAAAATTGTAACTAAACCATATAATATATTAAATTATTTTTTTAACTCTATATGTTTTAAATCTAACTAAGTGTTACTGAACACAAAGCATTTTTTTTATTTATGTCTGTCTATTAAAAATGCTAATTATATTTGAATAAAACCATCACAGTTTAAATGCATATGGTAAGACTTAAATAGTGCGATTAACATGAACAAGGTCGATATTGTAAAACCCGAGATAGCTTAACCTACGTGTAGTTATCTCGGGATAGTATTGTTTTTAGTACTCTTAAAAAGCTACAGGTTCGCGGGTAGAAGTACGTCTCTTAAGTTGACGTCCAAAAGTGCACGTCTTACCCCCAGATGTAGATAAAACAGAAGATACCTATGTATGTACGGGCATAATTATATTCACACCGGTTTAAAATTAAAACCAAGCCAACGTTGGATCTCCCCGCAGCTGGCTTAGAACAAACTTTTCGCGCAGTCTTAATTAAACTTGAGTTTTCTTTAACACTTCCCTCTTCTGCTTTCTACTTCGGTTATTTAATTTGAATTTATTCACCAGTCACTCACGTACTTCAGTCATATTATTTTTGTCAGTTTTTAAAAAGTATACTTAGCGCCATTAAAATATTAATACTACTTTAAGGTTTAATTGCCTTTGATCAATTTATTTATCTACATCTATAAAACAGTATCGTGAAAGTCTAAACCGGTGGACCTATGGATTTGAAAGGAAGTAATATTTCTTGACTACCATAGAGAACATGAAAGGATTTTCAAAAATTCCACTGAAGTTAAAGGAGATAAAGTTTGTATGAATGTATATATATTTTTAAGGTACTATGGTGAACTCCGTAAATTGAAATCCAGAATGAAGTTTGTAACTTGACTAACATACCATGACTAGTCACGGTACTTGTTTATAAAACAAATGAAATATAGAAAATTGAAATGTCCGTCTGTGTTTTATAATAACTGTATTTTCAATTACCGCTACGAATTTCTGACTATTCTATTATTCCACTATTTTAAGTATTTTTGAATGTACGTTG
>DWKW01000630.1:0-15478 GCA_018250115.1 Doberes anticus
GTCCGGTGTCTTCTGCCTAACCACACCCTTCAAACCGAAACACAGCAGTTCTCACACTGCTACTTTACGGCAGAAATCGGTGGTTCCGCAACAGGCGAGCCGTCGACATAAGACTCTACCACCATCAAATGAGCTGGCTTCCATCGTTAGCAGCAATTCATGTTTTCAACTTTTAAGACTTTCAGCTATGTGTAATATTTTTTCGTACCGCCTTACCACACAACTAGATTAAACATCTACACAACAACATCTAATTCATATATATGGATTACCAGTGCTGCCATGCTGCTTGATAATCAATTGCAGATACAATTCATAATTGTCTTCGTTCCGTTGGTATTCCGTATTTTAAACGGTAGAATCGCGTGATCAAGACTTTTATGGCCGCTCCTAAACGGCAGTACTGCCTTGATATGCAGGTAAAGCACAGTGCATTCTTCACACTGCTAAGTCACTTAATGTGAAGGTACACTTTTTTAGAACTGTAACATCTGTCACATTCTATATCATTCAAATGTACAGCTATTTTAAAAGTACAAATACCCTCCGAAAATACTTATGCGACGAAGCAGGTGGAAAAGACAAAATCTAAATTTGAAATCTGGTAGAATCTGGGAAAAGCCAGCGTAGCCCAAATCCTGTTTAGGATTTATGCACTAATTTTACCGTTCTGCAACTGCGGAGTAAGCGCGACAGGGCTTTGTCAGATACGGGCCGGATTTGGGGCAAACTGACCACTTAACTGGGTATAAATACTATGCAAAAGTTATTCTAAACAGTAAGTCCTTCTTCACACTAATACGTAGAATTATAAACAGTACGTAACTGTATAGACTAGATTTAAATGTACTTAGATCCATAATGTATATATTTATATTAGAGTACCTACCAATATTTATCATAGAATTCTTTACCAGTGATTGGATAAATGTTTTTTGTCTGGACATACATCGCCCCAATTTGAACCAATCAGCCAATGTATTTTTGCTAACAGGTTTTGGGGATAATATCAAAAGTTGTACCAAAAATCTTATTTTTATACATTTACTAACATAGGTCTGCTATATAGCGATAGTATTAGTACTACTTAGTGTTAATATTACTTCAAGTCATATGTTGTAAGAGTAAAAAAGACACAGAACGAACATAAATTAAGAATAAAGCTATCATTCATTCGGTATTGTATCACAAAATTTTCTTAAGGTGTATAAAAAACATTATCTACCCTATATTGAAATCACACTGCAGCCCAGAAATGTTTTAAATCGGATAATTCGTGTTTCTTATCAGTTAATAATATAAAATCGGATGTTTGAATATTAGAATTCTTAAAATTTTTAAAATGAGCACGCAGGCCACCTCTTGTTATGTGTTCACTACAGTCCATGGACATCCACATCAAACATCAACTAGGACGAAAGGCCTATCTGAGGTCGTATGGTCGTGTACTCATAAGGACTAAGTTGGGATGCCTCTTGTCCGGTATCTTCTGCCTAACCACACTAACCGAATATTCACAAATCAGACGTAAGAGTGCAGCGTGGTACGTGACTCAACCAAAAAGTGTATCATTTATTTACGTAATAATCGATGAAGTCTTTTTAAATATTCACGAAAGAAGTGAACAAGACCTGCTTAACCTACTGATTTCTGTGAAATTTAAACTTTAACTAGAATCTTCATAAACCATTACACCAAGGCTCTAAAATAAACCACGTAGAAAGCGAACCTGGCTTGAATACTTGATACTTAAAATTGTTATATTCGAAACATGAACAAACCCTAAGGAAATCAAATACATATTTGCTTGGAAAAAACTTTTAATATACTCCAGAGAATTGTGCCTATTTTTGTGAAAAAGTGTATTGTTATTTGGGTTTATGTATAGTATCCTTATCCTCCTTTTCCGTATGTCTAGTATATTTGCAGTAAAGGCGAGGGCGAGTACGAGTACATACAGGTACAGTTTGCAATTATTTCAAGCAATTGGAAAAATCCTGATATCCTCATCATACATTTTCTTTTAGACAATATATGAATACACTTTTTGTTCCTTAACTATATTTCTGTACGGAATTATTCATCTATTTCAGTGCCTCACATTCAATACACAATGATAGTATTCGTTATCTTTTTAAAATTATTAACGACTACACATACTGCAGACGTTTTAAACGATACGCCTTAGTAACGACCGCTATGAACTTAACAAGGATTACTTTTGATTTTTATTATATTACGTATAATTGCTCTAGAATTGCTGGATTAATATGCACAGTTACAATATTTAAAAATACAACTACAAACGTAACTATTTTGACTACTTATTTATTTCGTCGTGGTCCGAACTGAGTTCGAACCTGGACCCACCGGTAATGGCGACCGAATTCAATTCACTAGGCCATCACATCTTAGTATAGTCCACCTACCAGTGTAGTACACTTGTATATTTATCACCACAAGAAATAAACCGTCTTTTCATTGTTTTACTCGAACAATATCATTTAGCACTCCTTTCGTGTCTTATCTTCACAAGAATCTGTATTATGAAAGAACGTAAAGGAACATTTATTACTGTTGTTTATTTTATAATTCACCAAATTAATGTTAAAGAAGTCCAAAGTACCGTACTGATGTCGGCTCGCGAAGTTCTCCGCTTCACAAAATTTAATACGTCCCATTGCAGCAATGGAAATGTTTCCCTTTGAAACTATGCCCGTGGGTCCTGCAATGAAGCCATTAAAAGAATAATGTCGTAAAATAAATTTATTCGTAAATAAAACTTTTGTATTTATCGGCGTTTTATTATTATTTGTATCTCTTACCATTGAATTGGTTGATGGGACACGGTCATTTGGTTGGCTAGTGTGGGGACACAGGTTCAAAACATTGAGGGCCGTATAAGACAATTTAATGTTTGTTGTAACTAAGATGTTACCAACCTGGTGCCTACATTGATGTCTAATAGGTATATTACGTTTAATAAATTAAAGTGACGGAAAATTCAACCCCAACCTCCGGAGAAGCAGGTTAAAATTGTATAAGTAGGCAGACATTGCTACTTAATGCTGATTAATTATATTGGTTTGTAATAAAACAACTAACTAATTAGTCACCTAAATAATATCGAGAATTCTTAATGAATACCTAATTAAAATACATTAGGTACATTACAATGATTTTTGTGTTTAGCGTACGATATAAGATCAAGTCATTACTCTTAATCTTTACCAATTAGGTAGGTAACTACTAAAATAATCGGCTAAGCGTCGTAAGTCTTAATTAGAGCAACGCAGTCTTTAGGCATGAAACGTTAATAAAAATATTTTAATCCAGAAACCTATTTCTCAAGTAAAGTTTAATAGATGAAAATTAAATGAACCTTTTTCGTACATAATATGAAGAGTAAACAATCTCGTTCAATGAAGTCTAACCCTTGTTGAAGGTTCTTAGTGAAAAATGTAAGGGTTTTCCAATATCTTGCGTTCTTTGCGAAGTTATGCGATGCTCGCGACCGCTTGATATTAGAAATCTTTGGTTAATCTGCCGGATATTTGTTATGGAACAAAATATAATATGAGCAGTAACAAAACTATCGTAATATGGCTTCTATACTATGGAGACAGACTTTTTTTGATAAAAGTTGTGCATTTCGTATGAGATAAATATTTTTGACATAAAACAAGCGACTGATTTTGTTTCATTATCATACAATTAAAAATTGGGAACTATAACATATAACACTTCATAATTTAATTGCCTTATTTTTAGGACTTAGGACACCCAAAAACATTTTTTTTTTGTAATACAAACCTGGTATAGAGGTAATGTTGTGGTTTACATGTACTGGACGGTTGAGTATTTTTTTAAATTTTAGTCTTTTCGTTAGTCTACTCAAGCTAAAAGCTGCACTACCTACAAAGCTCACTGAAACTTTCTTATTTCTCCACTCATAGTTGCAACGGTTAAGCCCGAACTAACTTCTTAAAGCTTTGATGAATCCTCTACAGGTTTTAATCTTTCTTTAATGGTTTGTTTAAGTTACGATGTTTTTACTCTTAAATAATGAGAGATTTGTAATGAGTTAAAGCAATTTCTGAAAAATTAGCTAAAATTGATCTTATTCATACTTAAGCATGCTATTAGAACATGTATAATTGTGGTTTGGCAGAAATACCATATCATACTAGGTATGCCAACTTGTATGAAAGCCGTGACGAAGCTTTGTAAACTTTGTTAATCTTTATGGCTCATTTACATGATTTCGTTTGATCTTATTTGATTGCAACAACATTAACCACATTTAATCACCACATTATACAACCAATGTGTTCGGTTACCGATCAAGAAAGTATTCGGCAAACGACTACATTTATCGAATATTAATCAATTATGCGATTAAACCGAATGCGGTCGACGTAGTCGCCCACTTGCTTACTACATACTATGCTACTATAGGTATAGGAAGCTCAAGGGATTTAACGAAAACTCTTGTAAAATATAAAGCTCAGATGCCATTACTTATTTCAAGTAAAACAGAAATTCTAGGTTTATAATGAGATTGGTGTGCAGAGATTTTTGTATTAAATATCGTGTTTCAGGTTTAATTGTTGCAAACTTTTAATCTTTTATTAAATTTGTTTGTCACCATGCTCGCTACTTCGCGCGGAAACATCTCGTGAGAACCCTTTTTATTTCGAGATAAATGTTTTGGTATGTTAACTCGAAACTATAAAATTAATGAGGTCTATTTTCCACTACCTATAGGGCACTCCTACCTAACATTTTCATTTAGAGTACGTAAATATTTTATGACGATGGCAAGAAATAATTAATTTCGAAAAATTAGAGGTGCACGCCGGGATTAGAACCCCAACATACCGGAGCGCAAGGTTGAGATTCTTAAGCACTTGGCTATCACTTACTCCTTACGCTGTATCCTTACTTGCTCAATTAATATTGTCTCAAAATTACATATCTCTAGGCTCATCGGTTTTGGCTGTTCGTTGTCTGTCAGTCGGTTGGTCACGTACTGTTCTATAGGTACAGATATAGGCAATACTCTATATAAGGCATTATAGACGACGACAAAGATACCGCAAAGAAAAAAAATGTAGTTTGCATTTGCCCTTAACTACGCTTTTCCCTCTTGCTTTCCCACCCTTCCTCGAAGGGAACCATCTCCAACAGTGGTACTAAGTGTCGAAGACTTATCTATCTACAAGGTCACATCACGTTTATTCAGATTGATAGAATTTACTGTTGTATGAAAACGTTAATTTTCTATCTTAACCGTTTACGGTAACGCAAGTTGGTTACGTTTGAATAAAAAACATGAAGTACCTATTATCTTCTTTAGCCTAGTAAAGGTGTTATGGAGGATAAACGTATTAAAGCATCGTGTAAAAATTCGTTCATGCAATAAAGAACTGTAAGTACAATTTTATTAAGCAGATCTCTTGTTAGAGTCCGTTAAATCTTTTTTTTATTCAGTGCTGTTTTTGATGGCATTCGCTGTGATTTAAAACTGTATACAGCAGTGAACAAACTGTTGGAATAAATAACACTATTAATATCACCATCAATATAATATAGCGTTGAGGCATTAAGTGGGCCCTTTGTTTTAAAATCTAATTAATAATCGATAAAACAACGTGCGCTTGATCATAGATGCTTTATGATACAAGTTTTTTTTTCATAAACATGTTATGTTATGCTTTTTTGGTGCCCCATAAAACTGCCGCCCGGGGCTGATGCCCCCGTTGATCCCCCCCTCTCTCCCTCTACATCAGGGGCTGGTTGTACCACTTAGTCTACTACGTTGTACAAGTTCGAATTAAATTATTTGACGCACCCTCTTGAAAATTAAAAAGAACTCGCTGGCATAATGGTATCTCGCTATGTTTTCATCACCACTAAATCCAGTCTTCGTTCCTTCGAAGAGCGAGTTAGCGCGATTCCAAGCTTCTATACCACCAATAAATTCGAAAACGATATACGTTCTAACAAAACCCATGAAACAAAAACAATATTGAAATACTCGTAATACGATTCTTTGTAATGTTTCTATAGCTCTTCTTTTTGTTCCGCGAGGAACGCCCAAAGGCGCTCATGAATAATATAACACTTAATAATAGTATGGCGGGGTAGTTTCAGCAAGAAATTGACTTGCGTATTTCGGGTTCCGTGCTAAGAATAGTATTCCAACGAAATAACTGCAGTTGCTCTGAATTTCGTAGTTAATTTTCTCTGTAACTACATCGCCGAGAATCCCGTAACATTTGTTGTTCACTCCGAGTGGGTTATATTTGGAAGCAGCGTACAATAACCTTTTACAAATAAACAAATAAATAACTCTTCACATTGATAACCCCACACTAGGATTGCCTGTGTCGTGAGTGCTATGAATACACACAGAAACAAGCATACAAACACCCAGCCCAAGTAAAGAAATCGAATTCTCCATTTAAATTTCTGTCCCGCTGGGAATCGAACGCAGCACCTTGCGAACAACTGACCGGGGCACTTCGAACACGGCGTCCATCGTGATTTTGTAACGAATCTATATAAAACGTTTATTTGTTGACAAAACACCGAATGACAATACTGTCATATTATACAATATGCAGTCGAAATCAATATATACATAGAAAATAGAGAGTTGGAAAGCCTTCTGTCGCCTGCGGTGCACCTATTACTGCCAATTGCTGTTCGCGTACTATTCGCAACGCGTGCTAATAGTAGCAACGTGGAAGACCTCAGCACCACTTACAATACCAGGCCACCTTCGTAATTTTTTCCTACACCTTTAATGAACTTTATATTACATTTGTATTCATCATCAACCCATCATCGTCCCACTGCGGGGCACGGGTCTTCTCTCAGAGATGAGAGAGTTTAGGCCGTAGTGCAGTGCAGATTGGTGGACTTCACATGCCTTTGAACCGTTATGGAGAACTCTCAGGCAAGCAGGTTTCCACACGATGTTTTCCTTCATCGTTAAAGCGAGTGATAATTAGTTCATAATGCGCACATAATTTCGAAACTTTTGAATAGATAATACTTTGAGAAATAGAGATGCGTGCCGGGATTTGAACCTCGACCCCACGGAGCGGGATTGAGATGCTTAATCACTACGCTATCACTTATTTGTATTATAAAGACAAAATTGTTCATGGAATTGTTCACCTTGATCCCCCTATATCTCATTTTATCTACCTACATACATATATGTGTACAATTATATCTTTTCCGGTTATATTCGTTTTCGTTGTACAAACTCAATTATCTCGATCTTAACGAAAACTTAATGTCCCAGCCTCTTATTTCGTGTCTGTTCATTAAGCCGAAGTGTTTACTTAAATTAGGGTATCTGGATCCAATTCTCTAGGAAACTATTATTCAGGCCTTCCTTCGATTTAATCAATTTTTGAGAAGTGAAGGACTACTTCTAGTGTGATAAATTTCTTGAAAAATGTAGATGAAAATGTTTGAACACTTTTATTCATGGTCGTTTTGTTCAACTGGCCTGGAGCATACTCCACCATACTTCTCCAATCCGAATTTATGTTGATGAAAATGGCTAATTTGTTTATCGAAAGTTTTCAATAGCAGTGTCGATATCAAATGTCGATAACAACCGCGACCGATTGCGAAACGTGCCCTTCAAAGAATTTTCCATGCTTTAAAGGACATTTCAAATTTCAAAAGCAAATTTCAAATGAAAGGATGAAATTTTACCACCACTTTTATCACTTTTCTCTGTTTGCGATCAATATATTATGCCGCAAAGTTATACGCATCGATTATGCGCGATTGGATAATTAAACCATATTTAATCAAATTGCATATCGATATCAAGAAGTACAATGAATTAGATACGTATTGCTTATTAAAAGGGATTTATGATCCGTATATGATTTCCATATCGCATTTATTAAGATAAAATATTTTATATTATTTTAACGTCCTTGACATCAGGTGTTATCGAATGGATTGTTTTTTCGAAGCCGCAATATCTAGAGACTATTTGTTCCGCCCTATCCCAGTAGGATACTGGCACATTCTATTAAAATTATCATATCTCAAACATTAAAGCTCGTTCTGTTTATCTATTGGCCGACTAGGGTGTCTCTTATCCTATGTTATTATGAGAATACCCATATAACGGTGACATTTTGTCAAAAAAATTGGTTAAGTTAAAATTTAAATAAGATTTATGGAAAAATTATTAGAATTTTTCAATCGAAATATTATTTTTTTTACATTTACCGAATAGCAAATGAGCATGCAGGGCACCTGATGTTAAGAAGTCTCTGCACCCCATGGACATCCACATCTGAGGTTGTACTACTCCTGAGGACTAAGTTGGAATGCCTCTGCCGAAACACAGCAGCTCTAACACTGCTGCTTTACGGCAGAAATAGGTGCAGCGGTGGTGCCATTTCTCAGACATTAAATCTGAGTGTTATAAATGCAGTTAGACGTTAAATAGGAGTGTAATGAATTTCGTTGAATTTTAATTAACGAACTTTTTTTTATTCCCAATAAATCCCAAATCATAGTCAGTCTATTGAAAAGGACGGCATTGCACCTGTAATCTTTTACGATACCGCTCTAGTAAAATAAAAGCCGAAAAAGACAGGTGCGAAATCCTTGCCCACCGGGGGTCCTAACCTGTCGACTTCCCAAAAAAACCCATAACCTTAATTGATAGGAATCGTTAACCTTTAAACGTTATACCTCGTTTCCTCCACATAAATACTCGATGATTCTAATCTCATTTTTTGTGTTATTTTATACGTCTGGTCAGCTATCGTTTTATTTTCGGGTGCCTATCCCAATAGCAGCCGATCGTTATTTCGTAATAAACAGACCATTCTTTGTCATTCGATATTTTCGAGATTATACCAATGAGATTAATCGAAGTCATCTTGGCGCCGTCCGTTTGAATGTACGTAATAATATCTTATGTCAAATTAAGAAGTGTGGACAGGAGAGATTTTGAATTTTTTTAAAGTTGTCCTTGAATATTTTATACTAAGCTATATTTTATGAATTTTAAATATTTTGATTCGTATGTAGTAACGTAACATTGTACAGCAGCCTAAAATGAGGTTATGCAGAGTTTTTTTTTAGCGGACTCAGTTATAATTCTCGTGACACTCATAATAGGGACATAATGAGATAAAAAAAATATCTTTCAACGTATTTCATTAGATTTCATTTCAAAACTAAACATAACGAACCTTAGCTAGTTATCGTTCTGAGCTTTGAGCTTACTGTGTATTTATGTTTATTGTGCCGCAAGTGAAGCCTGCAGCGGTTCCGAAGTAAATTTTCAGGAATGTGCTTTGATAAACTGAAACATGGGGATGAAAACGACGGAGATTGTTTTCAAAGCGTTATGCCAGTATATTTTTTCTGGTGTTTTTTTTTAGGCTCTTAAATTCTATACGATATTGTATGACAAAATAAAAATAAAACACTATTAAAAACTGATGGTATAGGAGCTTGATGGTTGGCATAGCCAAATGTCAAAGGCTCCCGCTATAGGTGTTACCGCAGCACCTCCGATGCACCTATTGGTGCCGTAATGCCGTACTACAGCTTTTAAAGGGAGTAGGTAGACTACATTGAATAGAATACATCCTAACTACTTAGTTAGGAGGTTAGTGAGGACTTCCTCAGAAATATCAAACCTAAGATAGGTTTAATCGGGTCTTATTCTTATAAGACACGACTATCTATCCAACCTCTTGGTTGGATGTGGATGTCCATTGGCTGAAGTGATCGCTTAACACCAAGCTGCTTGCATGCTTATTTGCATATATGTATGTATCTGTATAGAAGCTTAATCATGTCAGTTACATTTTCCTATAATTGAGTATTATATTATAATTATTATATTTGAGTATTATTGAGTAATCCGAGAGACAGAGAGAGACGGAGGAATTCAAACGTACAGTTATCTGTTAGCAAAACTCTTAATCATATTTTAGATTTATGTATAGTCAGTCAGCGTGGATTTAGGTACTCTAGTACATTCACTTTTTTCATTCTCGTAAATTCAATCACATCGCTCCCTAGCAATCTTCGACATCTGTACCATATTCCGTATTGTAAGAATACAACAATGTCATATTTTCAAAATCAACCAATTAAACCGGTACGTCTGCTCAATGTTAGGAAAGGCATGCTAATTAAAGGAAGCGACCTCTTACGTAGTGAAAAAAATAATGAGTATTGTTTGAACAACAAAGTCTCATTAATATTCAAAACCTATCAACGTTATTGCAAAACAACCTCTTCGTGACCTGTCAATTTTTTTTTAAAAGGGAACATTTTTATATTCTTTTAAAGTTTTACCCAAGCTAAATGGACTGAACAGGTGCATTAAAGTTTTTGTAAAGTCGCCGTCAGTAAATCGTCTTAAACAAGGGTGAGCCTTAGAGTAGCCGTGTTAATAAAAAATGAACCCTGGTGAAACTTTCTCGGTTTTTCCGTGAACTGCTAAGTAAGTATGTTGGGGCGAAATCTACAGGTAGGTTATATTGAAGAATAAGCGAGTGTTTTATGAGAAGAGGGTGTAGCGACGTGTATTTGGAAATAAGAGAAGCAGTGATAATGATAATTGACTGAATCGGCATAAAATCCTTTAAGAGTAAATAAGAAATATTAATATCTCATGTACAAAATTCGACCTTTACCTATTTCTGCCGTTAAGCAGCACTGTGAATACTGCTGTGTTTTGATTTGAAGGATGTAGTTAGGCAGAATACACTGGACAGAAGGCATTCCAACTTAGTTCTCACGAGTAGCAACACACCAATGTACAACTTCAAATAGGACTTCCGTCTTAGTTGAGATTTGATGTTCATGTCCATTGGCTGCAGTGACCACTTAACATCAAGTGGGCTGCATGCTCGTTTACTACTACTTAACAGTACCAATTTTTTTTTTGTTGAAATTATTTTTCTTTTATAACAGGTCACTTATCAGATTCATCGATAATACTCCGAGTGACATTGGACAATAGGACGAGGCCGCTGGGGCTGCGTCACTGCAATTTCTTGTTCTTATCTCGCCATCTACATGGACACACGACGTTGCAGTACTGACAGCGTTATGTGCGCCATTGTTCACTGTTGAGTTTACTTAAGTACGTAGCTATATGCAGTGTATAAAGGCTGCCCAAGGACAGCGATGTATGAAATTTATAATAAAACGAGCATAGCATTGTATTTAACTAAATAATACACACACTTTGTACACATCACAAAGTAAATCCTGGTAAAAAATAAATAACTTTCACATATTTTTACATGTTAAATGAGTTTACTCCATACTAGAAGAATTTCCTTAATTACGTACCTACACTGTATCATACTATATGTACTAATATTAATATGTACTATTAGATAATACTAACAAGTAGTACTAAGTGCTTATTCATGACAGGCATAAAATTAACGGGCGCGAAACTTACTCGATCGAGAAATACCAAGCATGTGAAAATCAACACACTGTTCTGTCGGACTCGACGAAATTTAATATATAAAAATAAAAACCAAAAATACTGTAAGTATTAAAAAGGGTACAAGTCACTCGATGTTAAATGTTTACAGCAGCCCATAGACAAACACAGCAAGCATCATATTGGACTGAAGTCCTTTCTGAGGTTGTACATGGAATCGAGGACTATGTTGGAACATCTCCTGTCCGGAGTTTACTTAACTACAGCCACTACAAACAAACAAACCAAAACATAGCAGCGTGAACACTACGGCAGTGATGGTGCTGCCGCGGGCAATATAACATGTATGAGAATATTTTAGAGTCGAACCGCGGAATCGCGGGAATATGCCTAACGGTCAACATGAACACGTCAGAGTCACATTAGCCACGGTAACTGAGCCCTCTAGTTAAATATAAACAAGCGCTTTCAGGAATCAAGTTTGAGCATGTGCTAGACGACTCCGGAGATGAAAGCTAAGCAACGGGGGTTTGTTACCAGCACACGCAAGTCCCGCTTCTTCTCAGACATTGCAGATGAACATGCACATACGGTAAACGCACCGTCGTAGTTCCCAGAGAGAGAGTGACGATATCTATGGAATAGGCATACACTCCGCATGCTACTCAAACTACATACTTATATGATACTTTTCGACACCAAAACCATGTTTTATGGCCCTTTGATGATTGACATGATTTGACGACCCGTATAGCGCCGTGGTCAACATGCGGCCTGATTTTCGGAGGGTTCTGGGTTCGATTCCCAGCGGGACAGAAGTTTTAACGTTGAATTTAGATTTCTGTACTAGATCTGGGTGTTTGAGTGCTTTATAATTGTGTGTCTGTGTAAAGTGTGAAACGTTATTGTTATTATTAAATCACTTAATCCACTAAACGATACATAACAGATAGAGTCTGTTAATCAATTTTATTTTGAGCCACCCTATTCCTATTTTCTAATATTGAATCATTCAACGCAATCCTCCATTTTAAATGTAGCGAAATATTTATTAAAGCCTGAAAATTCTAAGCATGAATATTAGGTACAGCAAAATGAGTTTTTCCAGTGGAGTTCTGCGCCAAAAGTCTATAGGAATGAAAGAGGATACTACTGCAAGTTATTCAAAAGGCTTTCACGTTTGCTATGTAGTTGAAAATATGGGCTGCATATGGGCTAGCGTTTGGGTTACGTAATGATTTTAAGAAAATTGGAGCCTTTATCCAAGTTTAAATTCAACATCCTTAGATGGAAAATATAGGCAGACTTTTCAGTCACTAGGAAACGAAAAATCTTCGAGCACTAATATATGTCAGTAAATGTAATGATACTTTTTTAAATATTTTACTTATTTAATGAAAAATACGATACAAAGATATTAATTTAACATCTATCTGCTATACAGTTTGTCTGAAGTTTAAATTTCTCGTTTAGCTATTTTTGATACAATATAGGTAAGTCTTCTAGTTTGCTTATGTAGGACTATAATTTAATACATCGCAGATAGTACATGCATACCTTGCTACTTCTGAGGACTAAGTTAGAATGCCTCCTGTCTAGTGTAGTCTGTAAAATAACACTTTTCAAACCGAATCACACCATGTGGTTTTGCTATAACTTTATTTTCGCTATTATTCCCCCTTTTCAGTATTTTGGGACTTTTTGCCTTTGGTAAGCTTATAAAGAAAAGTAGTTCAGTTAAGAAAATAAATTAACTTGTTTTAATCAGATGATTCTTATCAATTAAGCAAATTTCTTTGCTGAAAATAATTATAAGTAACTATTCTGAATAGTGTTGATCCAGTAAAATTTCGGACACCTACAACGTTTAAACAAATTTCACCTGTATGATTGAAAATTATCCATAAAGTCCTAAATCTGTTTCTGACGTCTTATCTGTCGTCAAGATGGTAATGATTCGAGTATTTATCTTCAAAATAATTTGGTCAATGTTTAATGATATTGGATCGAGTTCTATGGCATGGATATATAATCTTAAACAACATGTATTTCTTTTAATACCTAAGGAGCTAAAGGCAGATTTATATTTATCTGACGTGTAGTATCGTCATGTGCACTGACGTGATGGCTAGTGTTCACATTTATACGTCGTGTTCTGATGCCTACTAACGATATTTTGGATCAATACAGTCGCAGCTCTAGGAGAGCAGATATATGTATTTCCAATGTTCTTCCATGAATTATCTGATTCTGTAAATATTATTAAGTAGAAGATCAATGTATGATGCATTGAAGAACTCTTTGAAAAATTAGAAAATGGAGTAGAAGATATTGAGTTCATACAGCGTATAGAAAAAGGGAGGTTAGTTTCAGGCGACTCTGATGCATCACAACACAGCACTGGTGCTTGCACATTTGTCTGACTTATTGTGACGCCGACGCTTCCCCGCCCGTTCACCCCCACCGCCCTGACGCAGATCGGGATTGCTTCTGATGCGACACAACACATGCCATCATAACACATTGCGCATTATTAATATAAACGTCACCATATTAATTGTATGAAACCGATAACATTTGACGCGTCACGGCAAAAATCAAATACATATAACTTTGCCTTTAACCTAATATTTATAGTTTATCGATATAAGTCATTACACCTACACCTTAAACGCATTAAACACGTTGAACGCAATTTTAGTCAAAACATAGATATCGCTAGATTAGAATAGACAAGTTTACCATATAACGGTATTCATACACTCATTATAATATTCGTGTATCTGTTGCATCCACACACGTATGCTAACCGTCCCGTAATAGATTTTAGACTGACATTGATGGGTAGATAAGATCGCAGTGGCCGATTCATTAGCCGTAATGATATGGTTCGTTAATCTAGGACAATTGGCCATTCTGGTTGTGAAACCTAAGCGTTATTTGCTTCCAAATAGTTTACAGCCGCCATGTCCGGTGAAATTGATAAAATTGGTCTCGATGCTTGAGAAGTCACGGTGTGATCACGCCTAATGACGTTTTATGAGCCTTGTCGGCTCGGGCATCCCGTTGTTTGATTCAATTTGGGACAGCTGTTCTGTGTTGTAAGTGTTTACGGCAACAATGAAAAACCATTTCTATTACATGTGTTACCAACACGTTAAAGTGTTACATGAAGCTCCAAAGGTCAGTTACCATTGTATACGGACAACGAAAACATACAACTTGTTTCTAACTGTCAAGTTCATATATTCAATTCATCAATATTCAAAAATTTGCTTTTAAATGTACGGCAACATTCAAATTCGAATTAAAACCATAAGCAAGATTTATTTGAGGCGTTATCAGAAGAATAAATTGTTATTTTTGTCGTTGTTCGTTATTCGAATAGGATCGAAGTTACTAACTTGAAATGCCTCACAACAGTGCTCATACTGCTGATTCACGGCAGAAATAGGTGCTCTGATGGTGCCGCCGCAGGCGAGCATTCGACATTAAACCTAATCGAATTTAGCATCATAATGTCTGCCTGCTGGGAATCAAACCCAGGTGCCTCCTCCGACATGCAGACCACTGTGCCATACGCGTCGTCGTTATAGAATTTGTTCTAAAAGTCGCGGGTTTTTAATATTTTTTGCTGGATATGAACGGTTTTCAATCGAAACTTGTGCTATCTATGATATTTCTTGGAAATCCTATAACATTCTTGAACTATTCTTACCGTAACTTATTGTTATTTTAACAGTTTCTGTTTATACTCGGTTTTTACGCCGGTAGTTTCTACGAGGCCAAGTACGGGCGTGAGCCGAGTGTCTTGGTTCTCAGACGAATTTAACAATTGGTAACAATTGATGAGAGATTTAAAAATCGGCGAACTATGGCCAAGGTGTCTAATACTGTGGATTTTTGTAATTCTACAAAAATAGATTTTCGTAATTGCAGTTCTTTTAAAGATTTGTGTAAATTCTGTGGTATGACACCCGTTGATGAAAGTATGACTGGTAT
>DWKW01000631.1:0-15478 GCA_018250115.1 Doberes anticus
TTGGCCGACCACGGTAGCAGATTGCTCGATAACACGGCGACGATGGGCGCTCGCACGTTGTAAACATGCAGCAATCCGAGCATGCAGTCACTACCGAAGTTCTCCACTATCACGAGATCGTAATCCTTCTTCAGCGCGTCCGTCAGCGGCGGCCAGTCGACCGCTTTCGCGCAAATTTTAAGCATCATGTCGACTAAATGAGCGAATTCCATTAATCGCACTAAAAAGTCTCTCAGGCGGGGCATCTTATGCGACAGGCTAGGGATCTCGAACAAATTCAAATCTAGCGATACTTGTTCTGCGAGTCCTCGCAAACCGATGTCCGTGTAATTGGCCGGCGGCTCTTTTAGCGGGAAAAAGGAAGCGACGCTGACATGGTGTCCGCGTTCGGCTAGCGTTCGCAGAAGAGGTTCGAAAACCATCTGATGGCTTCGACCGGGGTGCGGGAAGAGGCCGAGGATCTTCGCGCAGTGTACATCAGAGAGCGCGAGAAGTGTCGCGATAAAAGTTAGTGCGGCACGCATCGATAGGGCTCTTTCCTATTCGGAATCGCGACGAGGAATGTCCGCCGTATCTAATTAGATATATTTGTCAGTGTTATAACTTATCTCTAATGTACAATCGAAGGTCAGTTTTTGGCAGAGCCGAAGCCGATTGTACGGCTTTCGCTATAACAACCAAACAATATGGTACAGTGGATGGTTAATTTTGCTTGAAACGCTGTATCATAATAAATTGTAAATAATAATAGGTATTTGAAATAAACAAATCGCAACGTTTTATTACCTTTTATTTATTGAACATAAAAAAACATTTCGCGCCTTATTTGATGAGATCTCGTAGTTTAAATTGGTCTCATAACATAGAAAAAATTCCTTTCATATCTTTTTTATCAAACCTGCATTATACTAAACCAGTTTCCAGTGATTCCCTTTTAACAAATTAGTTTCTGTTCAGTTTTTTTTCGATTTTTTTTTATATCTTCTTCCGGTCTTCGGAATGTTTCTTTCCACCCTGAAAAGAATGTTTTGGGCCCACCACAATTCGGCGGTAGCGACCCCATGAATTCAGTGATAGAAAAAAACCTTTTAACTAAATTTCCTAAATCCTTATCACTCTAGCTAGATTAAAAATCTAGGTTAAAAATCTAGGTGTTTATAACTTCAGTATTTTAAACGGTCGTGTTCATTGTCTATTATTTAGTTACAAATAAATTAATTATCCTACTATTCTAGTTATCGTGTTTTTCGTATTTGGGCTTATTTGACGGTAGGGATGCTGGTGAATTCGGTGTTAAAGTTAAAATTACATGTTAAAAGATATCATCAAAAATATAAACATACGGAATGTAACTGATTCCAAATTGTTACAAAATAAATAAATTCTACTAAATTTTATTAACATTTCAATAACTACACACGAAATAGTCATTATTTTTGATGTCAATATCTGTTTATTTTTATAAAATATCAGCTGTTGGCCTCGATTTTCGCGTGTTTTTCAGAACTTTGCCATTTATATACAAATATATTTACATATGTATTTATCGGACCCAGATGGAGCTTAAATTTTGAAACTGGCAACTCAAGTTTGTTAAAACGGACGAGTAACTCAAAGGGAAGATGCAGCTAATTGAATTGATCAATAATGTCTATTCATATGATATCTTGATCATGGTTCAAGGAGTTAGATTTCTGAAATAGGCATTTACATTTGTTTCTCCCACAAGTCGATACTTCTATAGAATATTATTATCCCTGCTTAAAGTCAAATTGTTAGTTTTCAGTAGTTTTCCACGTACTTCAACTTCAGGGTCATTGATGCTGGATACATCACCTGAAAATCAAAACCTTCGACAAAATTTGTCAGTATCGAAGTTACTCAGACTTATCGACGACTCTCACACTATTGTCACAAGTACTCATTTCATGACAGCATTAAGGTTTAACTGTGATACGTCTTTATTGATCGTTTTTCAGACAACACGTGGCAATGCTCTCATTCTAACGAAGTATATAGCTGAAGAAAGGAAATATATAATTAAATAATTGACATGCACGTTCTTCGGTTTTATTATTAAAATACTTTTCACGACCTATATTGTAACAGCAATGCATAAAACACTCCATTTGTTCATGACACTCCCTTATGGGGTACTAACAATAAATAAGGACTTAATGGAAAATGTGGAAATGTGTTTCGAAATCACGCTGCGATCAACACCACGATCATTCTGAAAAGAAAAAGAAAACCAGTTACAATTGCTATCGGTAAAAGTACCTAAATGACGGTTTTTTTTTATAATTAAGGAGCAGCAAACGAGCGTTGACGCTACCCGATATTAAGTGGTCACTGCAGCCCATGACAATCCACATTCAACGTCAAATGGGACTAAAGTTCTATTTGAGGTTGTACGCGGATGCGTTGCTACTCCTGAGGATTACGCCTACTGTCCAGTATAGTCTGCCTAACCACACCGCTCAAACCGAATCACGAGCCTTGCAAGCATTACCGGTTTACAGCAGACATATGTAGGTGCAGTTGTGTGGTGCCACCATCAAAATGTGGTAAAAAAAGACCACAGAAAAGGATTCAGAAAGCGCAATTTGTGTGAAGTGTGTGGTTTTTTTTGT
Organism: Doberes anticus; assembly: GCA_018250115.1. Lineage (NCBI taxonomy): Eukaryota > Metazoa > Arthropoda > Insecta > Lepidoptera > Hesperiidae > Doberes > Doberes anticus. The sequence continues at coordinate 2,634 of DWKW01000631.1, forward strand.
GTAATTAATTAAGGCATTACAGTTAATTACATAACATTGTGGCGGCTGTGCCTAAAACAGGACTTTGTAAACAAACTTGGTGAAACATGTAACGGACAGGGCCACCTTAGCATAATATTTTTTGAGTGTGGTTTGAACAATTTGGGCTTCTTTCTAGCAAGAGAGTCTAGTAATAAAAAGGTACATAAGCTGTGCAAGGAGCACTGCTGCTTCTATTTCTGCACCTTTTACGGTAGTTGAAGAAGCTGTACATTGTAGATGTGCCTTTATCTTATACAAGTAAGCAAATCTGTAGTACTCTTTATGATGCTATCAGTAAGACAGGACCTTGCATTGAACTGTGCTGTCATTGTTAAACAATTCTTCAACTGACTGAATGCAATCAATTAATATTTATTTTTAAACAATTAATATTTATTTTACTTGTCATATGGCTTGCCAGTAATATAAGCCTATATTATTATCAAATTACATCAGGGTCATTTCTGTACATTGAAGATATTTTTGTAAATGCAACTGATACAAATGTTTCTGAACACAAAACAATATTTTTTTTACAAATTTGATTGTTCACCAATAACTCAAACAACTGATAAATAGATTTGAATGGCACTTTCACAGTTTAATAGCAAATTGTTAAATACTGCAAAAAGTTGGAACAGAATAGAACAGACAAAAAAAAAGAATCAGAATACAGCTTGACCTCTCTTGAAATGTGTTTCAGATATATTAATCTCAAATCTTTTTTTTTTTTTTACTTTTACTGTTAACTAATTTTTTTATTTTATTAACATAATTATGTATCATATTTTATTACAATACAAATTACCTTTATTCTACAAAAGCAAAACAGACACTACAATACAAACAGAGACCTGTAAATCTCAGATCTTTTATAGGATCCTCTCTCTTAACACATATTATAAATATGAATAGTAATACAATAAGCTCACCCATAAAGATACAAAAAGAATGACAGCAGGTAAAAAGCAAGCTTTATCCAGCCTTCTCGTTGGCAAACTGTTAGTACATCAGCATTCATTATAGTTGTTGGATCGTATAGACCCTGCCTTGACATAACTGGTCTTGTGCGATATCTGGAAAGATTTTGAATTTAAAAGATGAAACTCACCAGGATTCTGTGTTGGGGCTGCTAATACAAAAACTCTAAAATGTAGACAGGGAACACACTCAAATTTATCAGTAAGATTGCTGTCCTAGTAAGAATTTAAAAGGTGGTAGTTTGCAGAAAACTCTAATGAATACATCTTCTGTCCTATCTGAGGTTAGATGTGTATGTGCATATGCTGTAGTGATCACTTAACGAAGGATAGTGTTGTGGACGCCGAACATGACAATACAGATAGCCTGCATATTCATTTACTACTAATTTAATATAAGAAGTCCTTATGAGAAGTAATTATATAAGCTTTTACACAACAGTAGGACTAAATGGTAGCAGCATGTACATATTAGGCTACTGTCAAAATTAGTTTTATATATCAATCAAAATTTTACAAACACAAATGATAGCTTCACAACTTCCTATCCAGGTGGTGAAAGTTATGTGCATATTAAAACCATTAATTTTGCATATTAAATGGAGAAAGAAAATATAGTGTAAATATTGTGAGACGTGTGAAGTCCACCAATCCGCACTTGGCCGGAATGGCTTACTACTATAGCCTACTTCTGTTCTCACTTTTGAGCTGTGATCCATTGGATGATGAATGATTTGCTAAATCATTTAACAACTCCAGAATGTACGTGTTTTTTTAAACAAAATTAGTATGAATCAATACATTAACCAATTTCAACAACATAACCTATACCTGTGTATGTGATATATGATGAGAGGTAAGTTTATCAACAACGTGGTCCATTCTCCCGCCACCAGGAACAGAAAATTTATGACGAAATGCAGTAAGTATTCTGGTAACACCAACTGAAAATAAAAATAAGGTTTAAAACGATGGTTATCCCTGCAAGTCAGCACAACGTTACGTAGGTCGCATATTACTTACTGGATTTAGAGTGTCACATTGATCTATTGGGTTTTTGTAATCTGTCTTTAGTTCATCGAATGCTATAACATGGAAAATTGAGAAAAATATGAGAAAAGCGTCTATTATTAAAGCTATAATATACGAGAACGCTGAGAAGCTAAACGCCATTTTGACAAAAACATACTAACTGATTTGACAAGTCAAATACTGTCAGTCACTAATGTGACATTGGTAACACACGTGACACTTTATATGTTGTCACATCAAAATATAATAATTTATAGGGTAACATTATTCCAGCCATCTGCCTTTGAAGGTCTACTGCTGGACATAGGCCACTACTTGCCTCCACAGGCCTCCAAAATTTAATTTAGTAGTTTATATTTGAAAAACAAATTTTAGTATTAAAACAGTAAAACTATTCTTACTTAATGATTTAATATTCAACGGATTTGAATGAGACTCGGCACACAGAGATAATAGAAAACAAATGATTCTCTGTTTTTTTCCTTACCTTTTCTTACGTATTATTAATGTGGACGAAGTCGCTGGTACAACTAATTTGTACTATTAATTTCTAAACTTTATTCTGATAATAAACGTCATTAGTGTCAGTGCTCTGACAAATTATATGTCACCAGCTCATAGTTTTTATAAGCCGGCAAAAATTAGTGGTACATTGAATTGTACTTAATGTTAGATATTAGTGTCGCATTTAATTTTTGTGGTTAATCGATGTGTTGGTTGATTTTGTATGGACGGGCCAAGTGCAATGTTTTGCGTTCGTTAATAACTTTAGTAAATATATTCTGTATCTAATTAATTTGTTATGAGTGGTTAACTTTAGATTTATTATTCAGTAAACTATAATGAAGTCTGTGTGGTTAATTTTGAGTGTAGTCTGTTTTGTACAATGTAAGGAAGGTTCAAATGTTATCGAACATGACTTTAGAGGATTTGACGATAATATATTATTCTCTGTCAACTGGCCGGGTCGGTTAGAATCATTGGAGATATCTGCAGATGGGGATAGTAATAAGTCTGAGGTATTAAAGACATTCAGTTAAAACACTAAAGCGTAAATATGAATATTTTTGTCTGACTACCTATAACTACAGTTATAAACTTTATTAAATGTTGTATTTTCCAGAACAAAGTAGTACTAAAATTGTTAACACACCACAAAGAAAAGTATGAGTGTCAACTACCAGAACTTCTGTCCAAGGAGTCATCAGATACTGAGGATTATGATGAGCTATCACCAATACGTCTCTTGCAGCCGCTGTTTACACAAAAGATATGCTCCTACAGGCTGGAGAGCTACTGGAGCTATGAGGTGTGCCATGGGAGATACATCAGGCAGTATCATGAAGAGAGAGATGGTACTATCTTCTTTTAATACTTAAAAAAATGTGGGTTATTGCATTTGGGGGAATTTTGTGACACCTGAATGACATGTTTCTGTTATAACCTCTTTGGCCAATAAAATTGGTTAGTAAATGGAGAACGTTATGGAATATCCTTAGGCATGCAGGGTTCCTCACAATGTTTTCCTTTAACACATTGTTTAAGACTTCCATCCATCCATCCATCAGCCTTTAGAGGTCCATTGATAGACAGAGACCTCCCCTAATTGGCGACACTCCATCCAGTCTTCTGAATCCAGCAGTTTCCAGCTGTTTTCCTCAGGTCATCAGTCCATCTGGACGGAGGGCGCCCTATACTCCTTGTTTAAGACTGGCTTAGTAATAATTAATTTCTAATACACACATAATTTAGGAAAACAGAGGTTGCATATTCGTACTCTTACCCACCAGAACAGGAGGCTGAGATTCTTAATCATTAGGTTATCCCTTGCGTGCTGATTAACACATATTATTTGAATGACTTTATTGTGCTTTACTTTACATGCTCATTTTACGGCCAGTCCGCGGTGCCCAAAATGCGGAGCCCAAATTCGATCGCTGGCCGCTGATAGCTGAGAACTGTAGGTTGCATGTTATAACTATAAAATAGAAAATATAAGCCACAAAGAAAATATGATACTAAATTATTTTCCTCATTGTAATTCCAGATAAAAAGGTGACCACACAAGAATTCTACTTGGGAGTATGGAAATCAGAGAAAATGGCAAAACTTGAGGCAGACATGAAGACAGCCGAGGAGATGAAGGAGCCATTGAAAACAACCAAGATGGAGGGTGTCAGCCTGCCCTATGTAGAAATGGTCATGGACGATGGTATGTAGATTCACCAAAGGTAAACAATGAAAGTTTTTCTTTGCAGTCCATTTATTTAAAGTCCAAGTTTTTTATGATATAAAATATAGTGGCATAAATAGTCATTTTGCTTCCCAAATACAAAAAATAGAAGTGTCCCCTTTGCTCATCATCAAAACGAATGTGGAATGCCCAGGGTTGTATGAGAAGTTTATTAGTCTGCAGTAGACATCAGGAAGCTGAGACATTTTTAGAACTTCTCCCATTTTTGAAATCGCTCCCACGGAAGTACAGGTAGAGTCAAATTCAGTAAAAGAAGCTAAGCTTAGAGCTTACATCATATTTCTTGTTCAAGCTTTGGTTGGAATTTAAAACATGTGTAATAGGAATTGATGGTGGTAGAGTCTTATGTTGTAGGCTCACCTGCGGCGGCACCACTTTTGCACCTGTTTCTGTTGTAAAGCAGCAGTGTGAAAACTGCTGTTTCAGATGGAAGGGTGTGATTAGGCAGAAGAAACTGGACAGGAGGCATTCCAACTTAGTCCTGAGGAGTAGCAATGCATCCACATACAACCTCTGATTTGGATGTCCATGGGCTGCAGTGGCCACTGAACATCAGGTGGCCTGTATGCTCATTTGCTATTCTGCTCATATATAAAAAAAAATAGCGTTCGTTCCTAAAAGGCTCATTTATTATGGCTTAAAACAGATCAACAAATCAAAAGAACAGTTTCCCCCAAGGCCTGATTCCTAAAAAAAATGTTTAGCTAAAAGAAGTTTGCTATTTTATCGAAACATAAAAAAAAACATTATGATTTCACAGGTACAGTGTGTGATTTGAGCGGGAAACCACGTCTGACACGAGTCCGGTACGTGTGTGACGTGCACGGCAAGCATGAAGTGTATTCGTTCAAAGAAACAGCGACCTGCGAGTATGAGATAATCATTCTATCGCCATTCCTCTGCGAACATCCGAGGTTCAAGCCGAAGGAGGTCAGCGAGAATGTCATCAACTGCATACCGCTCGAGGGATCGCAGCGGAAGCCCAGAAGCCTGATAGAGCATGAATTTGAAAGCATGAGAAAGCAATATCAGTCTATAAAACTTTCCGTAAGTTGCGCGTAAACTAATGTATTGATTTATAGATTTTCTTGTAATGCACAGATACTCTTTTTATTATTTGTCACGTGAGGGCATTATCGGTGTTTTCAGTGAATTTTTGATATCGCCGAACTCCTCTCGTTGTGACTTTCTCCGGATATTAATTTTAATTAAATTGTCTATGACAAGAGCTATAATTGTCTATAGCTAGAAACATATCATTGTCTTTGGTTTATTTATTATTGAGCTAATATATTGTATGGCTATGGTTAATTGAATGATCATGGAAAGACGTCTCTAGTAAGCATATGCATAAGCTTAGTTAATGTAAAAAAAACACTTTTTCTGTGGTAGTGTCGCGGGTTAGTGAAACATTGGGAATGCCCTTATTTTTAGTGTAGTTTAATTAAAATTTATTAATAAGCTTCACTCGAGTGTCAGTTGTTTTTGTTGTTACTCGTATAATTTTTTTGCTTTTAAGATTTCTATTTGAAACTGTAAGGTGGTCTCTATAGCCGGATTTTTATAACCTATTTTATAAAATATATTTTTTTTATATTAAAAAACACGAGTCCAAGGAGATGCACCTGAATACTCCGCGCAGTTTATTTCACAAATTATGTGTGTGCGTATTATAAAACAGTAATTATCATTCGCTTTAACGATAAAAACATCACGAGGAACCTGTATGTCTGAGAGTTCTCCATAATGTCATGAAAATGCGTGATGATGAATCTTATTTAAACACTTTCGAGACTTTACCTTCTCCGCTATTCTATTAGAGCAAAATGATAAAAAACGTTTAAAATATACATTAAATTTTGTATCTGTAACAGTAATTATCTTTTTTTAAAACACAAAATCCGTATATACTGTCACGCTAAGCATTGTATTTTAATGTTTCCGTACTGTAAGCTTGTGTAATTTATTTTGTAGAAATGTGTGATGTTGCAATGTTGCTAGTTGCTTGATTAACACCCGTTTTGGCATGTATTCAGGAACAGGAACCTAGAGATATCCTTGCCGTATTGAAAATTGAAAAAGTCGACGAGGTAATTATGTTTTTGTAGTAATTATCAATACGTATTTGTATATTTTATCACGTCATGTGCACTGTAGAATTGAAAACAAAAAAATATTTACAAATTTTTCATCTTAGTATACTTAGTATAAGTAATTAAGTAAGTAAGTATAAGTAATTAAGAATTAGTTCTGATAATTTAAGATTTAATATGCTTTTGTATACATAATAAGTGAGCGATAGCTTAGTGGACGAACATAGAAACACACAAACACCCAAACCAGGTACAGAATACAAATTCATCATTCAAATGTATGCCCCGCTGATATTCGAACCCAGATTCATCTGGGGCACCTGAACGGCAGACCTCACGTTGATTACTGCGCCATACGGGTCTGGTCGGGTTAAGAATCTCGACCTTCCGCTCCTTTGGGTCGGGGTTCAAATCTCGTAACGCACCTCTAAATTTCCAAATTATTATTTATAATCGTATCTAAATTATGTGCGTAATAGAAATTAATTATCACTTGCTTACTGTAGGAATGTTTTCCTAAACATCGTGAGGAAACTTGCATGCCTGTGATTTTTCTCATATTGTGAAGTCCGCCAATCTGCACTTGGCCAGCGTGGTGGATTATGACCTAAACACTCACCGCTGAGAGGAGACCCGTGGTCAATGGTGGTTGATGATGATATAAAATAAAAAAAATAGGTATACTTACATAGTGCAATTCATAGAAAAAACGTTAAACTAACAAATAAATTTAGTTGTCCTTCGAATACCTTGAGTTTGCATAGGTCTATAAAAATTTATATAGTTTTTGACTGGAGCATACATCACTACGATGCGTATATAATATGGCGCCAACAGTTATTCATTAGAAACAAAGATAAATCAATGCAGACGAAATCACGGACAAAATCTCGATTCTTGGTTCTTGCCAAAACAGACTTGTTGCTGGTTGGCTAATGGTTTTATCATTTAAAAGTATGTTATTTATATGATGATTCTAGGAGGGTGGTCTCAATTTCGAACTGCATCCCTTAACGGACATCAGCGAGCTGACTGCGGAGGCCGGTAAGGGCTTAACTCCCAAACCGCTGCCAGTTATATTAGACGATTCGCCGGTACGAGCCTTTCTCAACGGCGAGAACTGCTTGCATGGGGTATGTTTTAATACAGATTTTTGTATACTATTATAATTAAAGGATTTTTAAACGTAAAACTAGAAACTGCTCTTAATTTTCATCACGAAGCACGCACTTGTAAAAGACAGCTAACCGGTTGTTGAATGCTAAGTTTACACTGTTTGAAACTAGATGGCGCCCAAAAAAAGTTCGCTGAATCACGCTAACGATTGTACTCTGTAGATTCTATAAGAGCGGAGGGAAGGCCCCTCGTTGTTTATCTATAACCAACCTCAAATAGAATATTTTTGAACGCGATTACCTGCTTTGATGCAGGAGTCGTTATATTATACCTTGTCTTAGCGGTTGCCACGAGTCGGTAATGCCTTTCGTCCTAACTCTGTTAAACGCAGTGCGTTTGTACGCTGAACGTTTTTCGTTTTATAGCTATGTAGTAAATCTTTGTGGCCTACACAAGTATTTGTTTTTTTTTATATTATTACAGTTATTATTAAATGTGTTTATAAATATTGCGAGATAACGAATATTAGTACCCAATGAACATGTTACATTTTTTATAATGTCAACATAAAATATATTTAAATTTTAAGTGTTTTATATTTATGTTTTTTATAATTATTAAAAAAAAATAACTTTTCGTTCCACATTGAATACCCGGTGAAGCTGTTAGGTCAGTTGGGCCAACAGCAACTGACCAGCAGAGAAAAAAAATCCAGGCGTACTTGTCCAGGGCTGACTGCAGACCTAATTTAATTTTAATTAATTAGTTATTTTTGTCCAGACAATTTATCCCTTAATAGAAAAAACAAGGGCGCTGGCGTATCTAAAAGTTAAACGCTTTTTATGAAGTTTTTTTTATACTATTAACAATATTTTCGCTCCCCAGGGTACTGGATGGTGGAAGTACGAGTTCTGCTACGGGAAACACGTCCAACAGTACCACGTGGACCGCACGGGCGTCAAGCATTCCTTGTTGCTTGGCGTTTTCGACGAGCAGTCGCATCTGCAGTGGATCAAAGAGAATCCCGGCAAGGCGCCTAAGCCGCTCGGTGAGTGACCATATGATGAGAGAGAGAGACGAGAGTAGACACAATAGTAAAACAATGGGCGTGAATCAACGTCCGTCAACGTGCGGACTGCCGTTCGGAGGGTCCTGGGTTCGATTCCCAGCGGGACAGAAATTTGAATGATGAATTTAGATTTCTGTACCCGGTCTGGGTGTTTGTGTGCTTGTTTCTGTGTGTGTTCCATGGCGCCCGCGACACAGGTTAAATCCTACTGTGGGGCTATGAGTGTGAAACGTTATTTATTTATTTAGAGTTGTAAGTGTCGGGTCTATTAGAGTTACTAAATAAATCTTACGTACATACGTACCATATCGTACGTCCAGACGTTAAGTGGAAGTATGCAAATTACGATCTATTCCTCTAGCCATTAAACGCCGACATTAATAGTTTATCTTGCTTAATGAGAGGGGAACAACTGTTCTGTATGCGAGTAGAGTGTGTGACAGGCAGAAGTTTTTATTTTTTACTTTTTGCATTAACAGAATAGCAAACGGGCGTGCTGGACTCCTGATGTCAAGAGGTCACTGCAACCCACGGATCCACATCAAACCTCAACTAGGACAGAATTCCTATATGAGATTATATGTGGGGACGTTACTATTTGATGCTGGTAGAGTTTTACGTCGAAGGCTCGCCTGTGGCGGCACTGCCGCTGCACCTATTTTTGCTGTAAAGCAGCAGTGTGAGAACTGCTGTGTTTCAGTTAGAAGGGTGTGGTTAGGCAGAAGACACTGGAGAAGAGGCATTCCAACTCAGTCCTCAGCAGTAGCAACGAATCCACATACTACTTCAGATAGGCCTTCTATCTTAGTTGAGATTCGATGTGTATGTCCATGGGCTGCAGTGACCACTTAACAACAGGAGGCCTGCATCGTTTGCTACTCAGTCAAAGGTTAAAGAAAGAAAAATCTTTTGAGGACTAAGTTGGAATGACTCGTGTCCAATATCTGCTGCTGCCCTTCAAACCGAAACACGGCAGTTCTCACACTGTTCATATGTACCCGGTCTCCGTGTGTGCTTGTTTATGTGTTGTTGTTGTGTGTGTCCATAAGACCTACGACACAGTGACTAATGTAGGACTAAGCCTATGAAGAGTTATTTTGTTTATTTTTATTCAATATGGCGTCGTGGTCGGGGTTCGGGGTCCTGGGTTCGATTACCAGCGGGGCAAAAATTTGAATAATGAATTTAGATTTCTGTACCTTGTTTGGGTGTTTGTGTGCTTGTTTCTGTGTGTGTCCACGCCACCCACGACACAGGTAAAATCCTACTGTAGGGCAATCAGTGCGAAACGCTATAGACGTTATAATTTTACTGTATCTTCTAACTTGCAGTTATATTGTTACCTCAAATTCTAAATTTTAAAGTTCAATCTAAATAGTCCCAAAGGATTTTCCGTACGTTATTGGTTCTATGGGTCTATGTACGGAACTTAATCCATTCAGAACGCTACAAAGGAATGCGAGGACTGTACAACGAACTACCAGAACGCTCTTCAATCTTGTTGTATTACAAGCCAATTTGACCTTAAATTTGAAGAATTAAAGTTGAATTTACAATATCTGTTGTAAGAGGTGTTTGTTCATTTGTGGGCAGTTGTACAAGTCGGAGCTGGCACCGCGTGAAATTATCCGCGATGCAACAAATTAGGTAATCTGCTGGTTGACGCCGATCTGGCACTGATGTATACATTAGCTAAATTAGATTTACAAGTTCAAATGTTACTTTATAAACTGGAGGAAACATTGAGTTTCATTTCCTGATGTAACAACTGTGTAAAATTTTCAAAATATAATATTATTAATATATGCAAATACTGGAATAATTTGATTATTTTAGAATTTATTCAAAAAAATAATCCTTTGATTACAATGCGAAATTATCGTTAAAACACGTTTCTGTTATTGTAATTTCAATGAACGTACGCTAAATAACGATAAATGCGATTTGATCGATTCAAATCAAAACCAAAAAAAAAACTCCAGGTGCATGCCCATCCCGCCTGCCAAACTCACTCCCCCCGGAACTCTTCTCCGACTACGAAGACTCCAAGAAGAAAAGAAAGAAGATAAGGACCTACGTGGATCTAGGTCCCACCCCAAGGACCGACCCGTAGCTATTAATAGGCCGAAAAAGACATCACGGGTAGGGGGCAACCGCCCCGACTCCGGCTCCCCGCAACTCAGCCGAGGCGCGAGAAGATTACGACATTATTTTGATCATTCGTGCTTGAACCGTCGTACAGTACACACCTCTCTGGGTCGTCGTTACGCTGCCCGAGGAATATACGCAGATTCAAATATGAGTTATCACCAACAAGCAATACTGACGTCACACTTTGTTAAAAAAACTACGGGAGTTTCATCTTCGTCATATAGTAAACAAAATATTAAGTGAGTGATAGCCTACGACTTCGGACCTGTTTGAGGTTAACATCATCATCACTTAACATCATGACCTGCATGTTCGCTTACTAAGTAGTAGGTAAGTTTTACAATAAAAAAAAAAGTCATCTTTGTGCGTTCATAACTATAATTGATAAAAATAAACTAAATACATAGTATTACGTGACGTCTCAAAAATACACAATAAATCCCCTTTCCACATGTTTTTGTATGTTCGTTTGTCTTTCTTGATTGGGGTTGACTGGAAGTTCGGACCTATTTGAAGCTAGATGTGGATGTCCATGCAAGTCCACCACTTAAAATAAGATGGTCTGTATGCTCGTATTCTGCTCTTTTATATATATTTATATTTAATAAAGCAAGGTTACTTGGTATTCCTTTATGAGGGGGTATCATTAGCAACAGTTATGCGTAGGCGTTGTTAGAAACAACTGCACTCAATTATTTCCCGCCACATTACACGTTAATGTCGTAGGGATGCCGTTATGGTACCTTATATTACGGTTACTATCGATATTTTGATTTTTAAATTCTTTTATCGAACGTATTTCGTGATGTTTTAAAACGTTTGATAATCATAGGTACTATTTCATTTATATTGATCGATTGTAGACTTTACATTGTGAACGTATTAAATGTCTTTTTTTATTTTTTATTTTAATAGAATAGCAAACGAGTATGCAGGCCATCTGATGTTAAGTGTTCACTGCAGCCCATGGACATAAAACCTCAACTAGGACGAAAGTCCTATCTGAGTTCGTGTGTGGATGCGTTGCTACTCATGAGGACTAAGTTGAAATGCCTCTTGTCCGGTGTCTTCTGCCTAACCACACCCTTCAAACCGAATCATAACAGTCCTCAGACTGCTGCTTTACGGCAGAAACAGGTGCCGCCGCAAGCGAGCCTTCGACACAAGACTCTACCATAATATGAGTTTAAATGAACTAACCAATTGTAAGTATAAAATAAGTCAATTCGTCGACATCGATATTAATAACAGCACACCCCTACAATTTATGGCCTGTCTTGTATGCCGAGGAGTGCATTAGGGGTTGCTATCGAAACAGTGCAATATTGCTGCATTGCTGGTAATTACACTACTTATGTGAGAAATGTTCATTCTGGAAATAAATGTACTTCAAGACTCTGCACTCGAGTGACTTAAAGCTTCAAGATTCAGGTTCATAATTTTCGTGATGTGAATTGAAAATTTAATTTCATATAGATGCTATTAGGTTGTAGTTTAGAATCGTACATTTGAACTACTACCGTGATGATATAATATTCACTAAAGGAACGTTGGTCCCTTACTTCCAATACGAAGTTAACTACTGCCGTGATGATATTATGTTCCAATGGTAAATGCGAAGTTTAAACTGAGACTTTGTAGTTCCGTGCGTGTTGTTATTATTTATTTGCAGGCGCTATCAATTTCTCTCAATTTTTAATCGTCGTACAATAATGTGGTCTTATTGCTTGAAGCAATCACTTATAAAGTTCGAAATTTATCACATTAAACCTTCAAAATCATGGGTTTTATTTCACATGGTCAACAGCGGATAGCCGTTAGAATCGCCACCCGGGTAATGATACAATATAACCGTTTACAAGCAGGAACCCATCGGCACAATTTAATGAACCACACTACATTCACAAAAGGTGCTTAGTTGGAATCTCATTAGAACTAAAAGCCGGGTAATGACGTCACTGTGGTTGCTCGGACGTCATTACCCGGAGATGTTATAGGCTACACAGCTGTTTATTGAGTTCCGCAAACGTTTCCACTGTTTATTGTGGATTGCGTTGTTTACAATGGTTAAATTTTGTTGAAGTTAATTTTATGTAATACGCCTGAAAAGGGAAAAGAGGATTTGTATC
>DWKW01000632.1:0-15474 GCA_018250115.1 Doberes anticus
CCTCAACTGGGATGGACTACTATCTGGTGACCTGTAACTCAGGTTCTTTGATACCTATCTCAGGCACCAGACTCTCACTCGATTAGGCTCTTAACTATTATAACTGTTATTACTAATTGTGAGAGTAAATAAAGAACGCTTATTATTATTATTATTATGTATCTTCCCCTAGTTGACATTGACATTAGATTAAGAAATTAATATTATATTTTTTTGGAGCCTACATTATTCCTTAGATATTTCCATTGTTGATAGTTCCATTATAATCAGTTCAGCCTTAACCAATTTTACAGAGGATGAGCGGTGTTTCGTTTACATAAGTCCATAAGGCTTAAAGTTGTTCTTTCAAAAGCAGACACTTCAGTTTTAGTAAGATGTATAGATACTTTAATTATTTCATTTGTATACTTCGAGTTCCTTTACATTAGCAACCACTAATGTCCCACAACACAGCGGGCCTCAGAGATGTGAAGGTATTTAAGTCATAACCTACGACGCTGGACCGGATAGTATAACAAATTAATAGAGTAATTCTGCCAACAATAAAGGAAATATTGCGGTTAAATGGGCCGAATAACTGCCAACGCGCGAAAAAGAGACCAATGCTTTGAAAGGTAATGACCTTAATTAATTATTATTATTATTAATATTAATGAATGCATTAATATTAATATTTCTATGCAAACATGAACACAAAAACCGGTGTTTATTTTGCGAACACAGAGAGCTAACACCGCTGGAGTTAAACAGTACTTTATTAATTCCATATTTGTCTTCATATAATATGTATTACTTCGGTATAACCTGCAGACCTCCTGATAGTCCTTAAAACATAAATTAGCTCTTATAAAATGGAACATTTAGATTTTAGTATCTACTTGATACTTTACTTGTTAATTTGAAATACATAAAATTTAATCAAATAAATGTAAAGGCAAATTTTTGTACAGCAAATCAGTAGTGATTTGTATCAGTAAGCATGAAAAATAATAAGGCATGGACAACGATTGTACTTAATACTTAACTTCATATATGTGCTACATAGATACAAGTCTTTTTAATGCATAGTTTTTATTCATATTATGATAACGATGCTAATTATTCTCCTTTCAGAATACTGTACAGTTTATTTCGAAAAGTATACAAAATAAATAGAAATTCCATTATAGTCCGAGCATTGCACATACATAATAAATAATATTGGGAATTATCACTAGTTTATCAGCGTCTACCACGACATGTTGCCGTCTCCAAAGGTTGAATGGTGGAGAATGCTTTTATACGCGTTTTTGTAATCCCTTATGTTTCCAATTAAATGAAAAGAAATACATATAGTTTATTATTTTCTAAAGTTAAATTTTATTAGACGATAATGATAAAATTTACACGTTATAACTTGTCGTATTTTAGAAAGAGTAGTAAATGACTTTTTAAGTAGAATAAGAGTGCATAGGGGTAGCTAGGCAAAGATTAGTTTTGGAATGGAGAGAGTGGTAATTTTACGCATAAAATATTTCAAGCATTTCTAAAGGTAATGTGGGGCTGATAGATTATATAAGACACAGGCACGAGGTATGTACATATTAATAAGCCCTTCATATTCTGATGAAAGATTGAAATTATCTAGCTTTACACATGAACTGTACGTTCATCGAAAAAAGAACAAAACGGAGGTGATAAAATCAATCATGTAACAATTACGCAGTATCATTCTACATATTTAAGTCTTACCTCAGGTTGCTCCAACTCTTGAGTAGGCGCGGGCTGAGGCACGAACTGGTGAAGAACTGCTGGTTGCTGTAATGTATCAAACAACTTTATATGATATAGATTGGCTATAGCTCATTAGTGTTCCGGTATCGTGGCCATCGCTATTAGCGTGGTGTAGTGTTACTCAAATGTGGATTGGTGTAGAACTAAATGGCCAAACCCAGTGTCAGTAGTTCCGAGGTTAATTGACGTGGGCTTCGTGTACGTATGTCATATAACACCTAATGTGGTTTAAAAGTGAGAAGCGTTAATTATTTTCGTAAAAGCAGATCTACTTTATGAAATTTTTATGTTATAAATTTCAGTCTTTTCCTTATTATGTGTATCGGAAATCAGAACTTTTTGTTGTATATATCTTCATAATCTTCATCTCTTATATCTATGTCTAATATTTTAATCAAGACGCACTAATTCACAAAATATGGTTATGTAAAGTAAGATTGGCTAAATAATGTTAAAAAGGTGTATTATACGATATACATACATATCAAAAGATTAAAAAACAAATAATTAGCATCAAAGCTTTATAAGCACAATTCATAATATATAAACAAAAAGTTTCTCCTTAAAGCAGATCCTTAAAAACATTTATAAAGGTACGATAAATATTGACCCCGTTCATATGCAAACAAGCCAAGTTCTTTAACCTCCACTGAGAAAACGCTTCAGTGATTCCTACATACACCGGATCTTAAGTTACATACACTTCATTGCTAGAATATCGCCTTAGACAGAAATAAACACCTGCATGTTGATTCTCATTAACCACGACTGAAATGATTACAATTTCTTTTTTTTTGGCACTAAACCTATGTAAAACATTTAAATTAATTCAACGCATTCATGAAATTTATACGCTGGTAGGTACTAGGTACGAGTTAGAACAAATACATTTTCTAGTAATACTTAATGTCTACGTATGTATCTATAACTATATGTACATTTAGTCCCCACTCATGACTGAATGTTTTGAACAACGTCCGAACCAAATAACTGCTAATATGCATATGACAAACAAATAATTTGTGAAATAAAATGTAGTGATTACATTCTACAATCACCCAAAAGACATGATTGTTTTTTTTCTATGGTAAGTTCTCTCTGAAGCCGTATGTCGAAGCCTTGCTACTTTTGGCATATTTCATGTCTAGGACTGCCAACCACAGTCTTCAAATCGCAGAATAACTACACAGTAAAGCAGATGCGTTGCTTTTCATAATTAATACTTTATTCCTTCACCAGTATTACTATCCTAACAGACTATGATAAAAAAAAACTCTAACGTCTATATACAAATATATGAATATGATTCTGATAATTTGCAAAAGCAATTTTTGGCCATCATATAACGCTCCTGAAAACCGCAACAATTCACGCTATTATAATAATAAAGCAAAGCACTCAATAACGGTACATAATTTTTTTACGCTGATCAAAGTTTTTTGACTCCGAATACTGGCTACATTGACACATCACGTCGTTTTTTGCACCTACTATTATACATCTGTAAAAGTGTGTAGACAGTTACTTGTTTTGCGCTACAGGCTTTTCGATACATATAGGTAATTTACAAGACTCATAAACTAAAATTTACGTAAATGCCTCTGTAGCCATCAACTTCGGAACATTTAGTTTGTTTACTATGTTTTGATCAGAACTAATGAAATTGAACTTATGGTTTCACACAAATTGCACTTTAAGTCTATCACAGAGTTGCTTGCGTCTTTTGGTTTTATC
The DNA here is from genome assembly GCA_018250115.1 of Doberes anticus. Lineage (NCBI taxonomy): Eukaryota > Metazoa > Arthropoda > Insecta > Lepidoptera > Hesperiidae > Doberes > Doberes anticus. The sequence continues at coordinate 3,508 of DWKW01000632.1, forward strand.
ATTAAGTTTTTGATAGCCGCGAAAAAAATTGTAGAATTTTTTGACAGATCACTTTAAAATAAACTAAATAATTTTTATAATATAAATTTTCACGGTTTCAAATTTAAATTAATGTTTTGTATGAAAAAATCTCAAAAGCATTCATTATCAAACACAGAGGAATTTATCCAGCACGTATTCCTTAAAACGCAGTGCAGCTGGGCTGCAATGAGGTGATATTATTTTTATACTGAATATTATCTTTATGGATAAGAGCCGTTTAATCCTTCAAGAAAGGAGATATCGAAGCTCTTATTTAAAATAATTAATTAGGTTTAGAATATTATAAAGCATCGTGGAAAAAGGAAACTTACCTCATTGTGTTCGTTGTTCTGAGGAGGAGGGGGTGGTGGGGCGAAAGGTCCCATATTCTCAGGTGGGGGTGGCATGTTGTGTGGGGCGGGGATTGCAATCACTCTTTGCACGTGGATGCGCATCTCTCGAGGCGATCCCATCTGCTCCTCGGATGACTCCCATGGCATCTTAAATAATGAAATAATATTCTGGTAAGATGATGAAAGTATCATGTTAGTATCTACGTATTTATTAAAATAATGATCAGTAATTTATCTCTCCTTGCAACTGAGGGAGGCCTGAAGCGTACCCGACCATGCTTCTTCAGTGCTGATTAGTGGAAGGATTAGTAGCCAACATAGTAGTAGTAGTAGAGCTAGAAATTCTTAGGCAAAAGGCAACCTTCAAACACAGCTCAACAAATGATCCATTTAACAAGAATAACTGGAAGCGACTGCTTCGACTTTTGTGCTGCGACTGAACTTGCTCTCAAAATCACGGTAACGCTTGTACAATTTTCTGCACGCACATACACAACTTTATTAATCTTTGAAGCCTATACTTCACAACTTGAAATTGAGAATATCTAATATCTATTTATCAATATGTCTGCTCGGCATAACGCAAATCAAAATATATGATATGATTGAGCTCAACTGTTTTTGTATTAAAATAGAAAAATAAACTGGTGACCACGTGCTGAAGCGGTTTAAGCTCTTTAGAGTTCACTTAAGTGTGGGATTAAGTCTTGTTAGTGATTTTTTATTTCCATACACGTCTATAGATATTATCGCACTTCGCTGCAAAGACGCATTGCAAGATAACGTCATAAAATCAAATTACGAAGAACAAAGGACAATAATGGCAGCTAGATCGTAGCGACTGTGAATAATGCATTCAACGATGTTGCGCAAACACACCAAGAGCGTCCTCACATCGCAGTGAGATGAGTACCGGCGATGAGGAAGCAATGACCTGACACATGTGATACACACTCGTACGAGGACGCGCATCAGGCACCAGGTACAAAGATTGGTTCTTATAAGTTTTTTTATATGAACGGAATGGCACACTGGCATGCAGGCCACCTGATGTTAAGTGGGGCCTGCAGCCTGTGGACATCCATATCCAACATCAAAATGGACAACATCCTATCTGAGGTCCTACGTGAATGCGTTGCTACTCTTCATAGTATTCTACAAAAATAGGCGCCGCGGTGGTACCGCCGCAGACGAGCCTTCGTCATAAGACTACCGCCATCAAATCTGAACGAAATATGTAATCACAAGTATTGAGGCACAACCCAACAACCCATCAAAACTGATAAATTAAGCTTTGCCCTTGAGTTCACTGCAACAAAAAATATACCCATCCAAAATAACGTATTAAAATATCAATCTGTAATACAACCTCAACAGGTAGGTAAGCGCACACTCCGTTATAAACCGGTTTCAAGAGTTGTATATTATAAAATTGACAAAAGAACACGTTTGGATATAATAAACAAAGGCGACTATTGATTGATTCGACTAACGATTTATTAATATTCGAACGGTGATGCTTTTATTAATGCGGAACGAAATAAAAATACGGAAGCGGTGACGCCTCTATGTTTGTCCAAGCGTCCTTCGTGTTAGTTATGTGTCGTATGATGTGCATTGTAAGTTTTTTTTTATTTCGAATTATGAACAATGCTCCCATTACACAAGACAGAAATCTGAGGCCAATAAAGTTAGCTTATCCAATATTCTAATAATAAAAGTAGGTAGTTAGAGGATTGCCTGAATTACTATCGGACATTTACATATATTTTTTTAATGTAAATACAACTAGAATTGCCCATAGATGTTATTTTTTGGCCTTGTGAAACCAAAAAAACGCTAAAAGTTATTGATTATTGATTTTTATAAAAATATTGAGCCAATTTATGTCTTATTGATATAGGACAAATTCAATTAAAATTCGGTTAAATTCTATCAAATAATGCTTGAAAATGTTACTTAATAACATTAAATGTTGGTGGTGGTGGTTGATGTTGGTCTTGCGTCGAAGGCTCACATGTGGCGGCATCACTGCCGCACATAATTCCTTTATAAAACAGCAGTACTAGATGTGTTATGTTTAAAGAGTGCGGTTAGGCAGACCGCGCTGGACAGGAGACGTTACAACTTAATCAACAGAAGTAGAAACGAAGTCACGTACAACCTCAGGTAGTATTTCGGTCTTAGAAGGATATTAGGTTCTTACTGGACATCAGCTGGTCTGCATGCTCGTTTGGGTGAGGAAATATATTGTTTTTGTACATATTACACCACTGAAGCTTAGGTTCAATTATAAAAAATCTCATAAATCCGTAAAACATTTTCTGCGTGATACCAGACAGGCAAAATTTTTATGTCCTTCTGTTAGTTATCCTTTGGGAATAACAATTTTTTTTAAATGTTTTGATAGAATAGCAGACGAGCATATAGGCCACCTGATTTTAAGTGGTCACTGCAGCCCATGGACATCCACATCTGAGGTTGTATGTGGATGCGTTACTACTCCTGAGGACTAAGTTGAAATGCCTCCTGTACAGTGTCTTCGGCCTAACCGCTAGTGTCTGATATGCACATACCTTCGAAAAATTTGAGGTGCGATCCAGAATTCGAACTGTGATCTACAGGAGCGGCAAGTCGAAATTCTTAACCATTAAACTATCGCTCTAGTTGTGCGATAAAGTTTAATGTACAGTGCGAATTTCACCCTGCTTCAAACTATATGTTCAGGAGATATAGAATACTTTTAATAACCGCAAGGCTACTCTCTACATAAATTTTCCACCTAAGCAACGTATATTATAAAGACCGCGTTATCAGCAGATACCACAACCACAACCTTACTTCCGTTTTATTAACTACACAAGTTAGTTCCTCGGCACGCCTGCTTCCGACATTCAAGCCAGTAGTCTTGGGGCCGTTAAATTATGTTCTACTAAAATTTAAAAACTCAATGTGAATAATAAATAACGCATGTTAAGAAACCGGCAGTAATAAATTTTATGTGTAGTTTGAATATCGAAAGTGGCATGGACGAGGCTCATTCACTCGAAATCTAAACACATTTACATTTTTAATCCATTTACATAAAATAAAGTGTAATATAAGAAAACACTAAACAAGAATGTCCACTTTCCTCTGCACCTTTCTACTTGTTTTACAAACAAATTATATAAGACCATATCTTATTACCGTTGGTACCTTGTAAGTATTTCAAGTAACTCATATTTGTTTGTTATAAATACTTTTGTATTGATGATAATATTATAAAGTAACCAGCAGAATGGGTGAAAATAAAAAAGTGCTATATTTAAAAATATAGCTGACAATTGTAATAATATTATGTTTTTTTTTGTAGTAATTTTAATAAGATTTATTTTGTAATCACTTTATTTTGGAAGGTCATCGTTAAGTCATCGACATCTCTATTTGCTTCCTGTATTCTGGTTTTCCATCTTCATTTCGAAGACGGCCTCGTCGTTTCAGTTCCGCGTTATGTAAAATAACTTCAGCCATACTCTATACGAATAACATTATAGTAAAGCTTCTAATTATGTTTATGTTAGACAAAATATCTATTTCTTTGTAAGAATTATAAGTACTTCAGGTACAGTAACATAGATTACTTGATAGCGATTATTAATGATTTTCAGTAAATGACATACAAAATATTATGAAATAAGATAAGCATCTTGAATGTCGTGTTGTCCTACTACTAAGCCAGGGCTCGTCACTGGAATGGAATCACTTAGGCACACAGAGTGCACTGGACAGAAGGCATTCCAATTTAGTCATCGTATAAATGTAGAGTAGCAGCAACGTATTCATTTACAGATAGGACTTCGGTATTGATCATCATAGAAGTCTTGAAGGTCAAATAAGTATTTTTCAGGTAAGCGTGACCTATTTTAGCAAGCACCTTTACCTTGCAGTTGGTGAAATCAGTTCGAATTTAGCCTATTTCCTGATAAAAAAATAAAGTTTTGGTAACTTCAAGGTGTCTCTTGTGATTGTGATGAGGATGATGACGAGATGCATATTGACTAGATAAGAGCACAACTTCAAGATGTCAGATATGCGGGCTGATTTGAACCAACACATGACTTTCACAATATTTATGGTAAGGCATAAAGTATACAAATAATAAATATTACGTTTGTTAGACGGTTGCTACTGAATTAGTTCTGACCACACAGATGAGTTATCCTGTTGAGTACTTATTAGCAGCAGTTTAAACATAATCCTTGAAGAAATCGTGTTCTATGTCTGTAAATGCTCAATTTAAGGTAGTCATGCACAGTGCACAAATTATTAATGGTAAACCTTCACCTAAGTAATGAATAGTTAAAGCTGAGATTTTAAAAGTAGAGTTTATGACGTTCAACAAATTAGTTATATAAGTATATAAAGTTTCGTGGTAGTGTAGATATGCTACTAAACTAAATATGTAATAGTTCACTGAAGAGTAATGTCTGATTTTTTATACAGATTTGACCAAATTATAAACTTAATTCCCTGATGTTATAATAAAATTTTCCTTCAGTACAGTTTAATTTCACCATCCATGTGCCACTTTATTTTTCCATGTTTCCAGATTCCGAGATTTTTCAACTATTTTTTTTTTGTAATGCAGTTGTCTACGTCGCCAGAGCTTGTAACGTCCTAAATTTCGGTTCTAACGTGAATACGGATATACATATATATTTTTATGTTAATAGCAAACGAGCATGCAGGCCACCTGTTATTAAGTGTTCACTGCAGCCCATGGACATCCACATCAAACCTCAACTAGGACGAAAGTCCTACCTGAGATCGTATGTAGATGCGTTGCTACACATGAAGGCTAAGTTGGAATGCCTCTTGTCCGGTGTCTTATACATATGTATCCATATAGCGCTGTTTAATGTTTAATTATTAAATATCCCAAAAAGAAGGACAGCATGTTATTATGGACAGACATAAAGTATCTATGCTTAAAATCAAGATGGGTTTATTATGTTTGTTTATATTATAAAATATGAATGATAAATAGTTTAATACTAACAGAGACTATTGTAACAACAAAATTAAGTTCAACGCAAAACGTTACGTTAAAAGCATCACTTCAGGCTGAAAGTACAGTCTCGCGATTCAATTAACCTGTTGAAACCAGAGTTAACTAAACCTTTGTGCGAAGTAGCCGCTCTACGTGATATAATGCACTTATATATGATCAAACGAACTTCCCTGACATGAAGTTCGATCATTATTGTATAAGTCACTTAATTCGAAGATATGATCTGTTTTGCATAATTTGCGTACTTAATCTATAGATTCTCTCTCTCTACTCCCTCATAATAATATCCTCAATAATGGGTTGATGATGATGATGATGATCTATAAATTATTACGTAAGTTCAAGAAAAACGCATTTAATATTTTTATGTGTCTTACCCAAATCTCGACTTAGCTTTTTGGAATTCTTGTCTGTTGTTCTTGTGGTACCATAAAAAAATAGACCCGCCAAATATTTTATGACTCGGGGACTTGCCCAAACCTGAGTATAAATACATAGTAAAATACTTTTTTTTACTTTTAAATATAAATTAAGGTTCGAGTTCTTTCAATAAGCGATAGTAATAACATTTACATCGTATTAATTACACGCAAAGGCAAACTACTACTGCTTCGTAAAGTTGAATTTTAAAGAAAAATAATACATGAAGTTGAGGTATAACAAGGTGATCACAATCAGGAATCCTAACGCCTAACGCCTAGATATCTCCAACAGCAATAGCGAGTACTTTCCGTCCAGGATAAAATAGTCCTAGATGCTTTTAAAAAAGCTAATAAAGTAATTAAACAGCAAAAAGAAGAAATAAATCTAAAAAGTCTTAATGGTAGAACAAAAAGATTTTCCAGCGAAAGAGCTCTGGCGGGGTTGCTACAAAGCGGTTCGGTGGCTTGGATACCCGGCGCTATTCCCTTTAGAATTGTACGTTCGCGCTTCTCGTAAAACGGCTTGTTAACATAAAGGACTTTAAAACTGGAATTCAAGAAACATATTTTTTTTGTAATTGTGTCATTTCAATGGCCTTAACGTAAGAATAATATAAATAAACAGATTACTAAGCTGTATTAATTTAAGCTTTATTAGTAAAGTTAAAGTTGTCAGATAATCGATGTTCGCAACTTTAAATCGCAACACGATTTCCACTTTGAATTTTCCGAAGTTAAATAAAGATTAACGTGGTGTAAACAAATTGAAAACAGATATGCAAATATACTCATATGATTAACGATTCATAACTAGGAGTGTTGGAATATTAGATCCAAGGTGTGACATAACGTACGCTAACCGCACTCGTGTGACGGTTGCCTTGAAATATTAAAAGTAACACCGGGTTAACTCGGCTAATATAAGTAGAACAAGGTTCATAAGCGTTCATAATCATCCTAATAATTATTTTAATCGGTCTTTCGGTATACACAGCGACCGGGCGCGATAAATCTCGACGGTCCTCCACTTCGGTTCGCTTCTACATGTTCATCACAAGTTCAAGAGCGTCCGTTTATCCGGTAAAAAAAAATCTACTCAAATTGGGAACGAATGGTATCGATCGCTCGCTTACTTATATAAAATGTGTGGTTGGCGCGCGCGGTTCAAACACTCAACATACGCCACAACATGAACGCGTATCTCGCGCTCGCCATCGCGCTCGCAGCGCCCGCGCTCGCTCTAACAGTTCCTCTCGACCGTCTCGGGTACGAGAGAGAAATTGACGCATCTAGATACTACCAAGTGCCCAAACTCCTGGACTACGTCCTGAGTGCGAACTACCTTAGCGCACAAAAGAGTAAAGCCAAGCTTGTGACAAAATTGAGGCCGGACGAGGCCGTTGCTGCTGACAACGTTATATTAGAATCTAACGTAGTGAAGATCGTGAGACCCGCGAAAAAGCACGAGGACCTGGAGCAGGGACAGTTGGTGAGGAACCGGCGTGGATACAATCTGGAAAACGTGATTGTACCGGCGCGGTATCCCTATCTACCCGTAGTGCGCTACAACCGTTTCCGCCGATGGGGCTAGTGGCCGCACACCGAACACCGCACCGCCAAATGTCAAGGCTGTTCTGACTGTAATCGACAGCGGGATCCGCCGCACCTCGAGCGCATCTCTCGTGCATGCGCGTACTCCGCGCAAAGACTGTTTAAGTTACGTTATTTATATGAAGTGGCTGTGATCGAACGCTCAAATTATGCCGTAACCATGACGGTTTCGAAAGCAACGATTGACAGAATATTTTTAAGATATAAGTAGTTCAAATATAGTAGAAACTGTTCCATGTAAATGATTTAAGTTATATAAATATATATAAGTACGTGAAACATCTACGTGCATTTCGTTTCGAACACATAAGAAGTCCTTTTTAAATAAACAGGTACCTACAAATGAAGCAGTGAAATGTTTTTTTCACGGCACCCTTGTGACATAAAAAGCCATCACCTAATATGTTCTCCCGAGAGACAATTTAAGACTTAGATGGTAAATCTTTATTTCTACTTGTATTTCTCCCGAGCGTTATTTCAAATAATAGACAGTTTTAATGCGGTACTTGCCACGGATTAAGGTATTAGCTTACAATAAACTGTACTTATGGTGGTAACATCAAATATTATAATCGTTACGTCTTTAAAAGGAATTATTGATCCGTTCAATGCATCGCGTGTCAGTAAGCTCGTACTTAAGTGCATTGAAGTAATTAAACCCTATCATGTTGTAATGAGAACAATGAAATATGTAAGCGTGCTCGTTTAAAATGCAACCAACCTGATCTGTGTCACGTAGTCCAGTAGTTACTTCAAATGGATGAACCCGAGGCAACTAATAATAGTTGTCAACGACACGGTCCGATCGGTTCGGCCACACGTTACCAACGATAAACATCACTTACATACATGTAAAAATTGTTGTCAGAATTTACTAATCGTACCGAATCTTTGCTATAAACAACCCTAGTATGTTTCGAATATCCTTCAAACCGCTAGTTAATTATCGCGCATCGTGTTAATTAGACTGACATTTCCGTTTACAATCTAATACTGATTACACGAACCAAGACCGACGAAGCTCTTCCTATTGGTAAAACGAGTCAAAAGAGTATTACTATGATCTTCGCGCAAAAACTCTTAAGTAGATACTTAAAGCTTTTTGTGTAGCGTTTTTTCGCCTTCGAATTATGCTTGAAAAAATTATACCAATCTGTAATGTAATGCAATACTGTAATGATATTTCAAATATTTCGATTTACGTATTATCATATTAATCAATACCGTGATGTAAAAAGTACATACTTATGGCTTGATTATGAATACCTGCGTATGATATAAATCACAAAATTTAATTTAAGTACCAGTATAACGTTAGTACAAATACTTATGGATTCTTAAAGCGTAAAATAATATAAAACATTTGATTTTGATTACCCGCTATATCTGTCAGAAAAATGGGTATGGGAGAAAATGTAAGTGAGAAACGCAAAACGTAATAATATTACCTTATAAATAGGTATATGAGAAGATCTACTCATACAATAATAAGAGTTTGTAAAAAAATATCGGCACTAGAATTCTTCAGTCTTTTAATATCTTGACAGTGCTCCTAAAACGTGATACATTGTTCATGTAAATGTCAAAGTATACATAATACATATTGAAAGATATACATTCTATTGAATTGTTTGCTATGTTCCTTAAAATATGCGGATACAAAAATACTCGTCCTTTTGAATCTTTTTTTTGATAGCAACATTTATATTTTTACAGTCACAATTTAATTCGCGAATGTTTTGCAAGTGTAGTTATATCTACGTATTATAAATTAAAGGACGTAGAAAAGCTCACATATTTGTTTATAACATAGATACTTTTTTGCATAGTTATATTATAATATCACTTTTAGTTTCACAGTATTTTGTTTTCGAACTTTGTCCTGCAAATCGATAGATGCAAAAATATTTTTTTACTATATGTAAAAACAAAATCGGTCAAAGAAACAATATGAATTCCGTACAATATTTTTTTTTTGTATTGATACGACCATAACAGCGTGGAATACACATTTTTTTTCATTTCGTAGATTTAGTATATATTCGTACTGATGTTTCATTCAGACAAATACCGCCTAACCACCGTACCCCGTTATTTTAGATACGATTTATGCTTATTATACCATAATTAGCAAGAAAGATACAAAACGTATTAAAACACCCCGTTTTAAACTAGAACTAAAAAGTAATAAAAGTAAAACTAGAACAGTTCTAATAATTTGTTAATATTTTATTTTAAGAACTTTTGCTAAGTAAGGCAAGGCGTTTTGTTGAAGAGCAAGTCGCAGTTTTAAAATTACCTCTGGAAGCTAGGTCAGATATAGGAAGACTAACAAATTCATTAAATAATAAAAAGCTATGAAATTATCAAATTAACGTAGTTACTAGTATGTTTCAGTGTATAGCTATGTATTAATACGTAAAGAAATAATTTTGTACCCCTTTTTACGAAAACACCTGAGGTTGTGTGTGGATGCGTTGCTTCCCCTGAGGACTACGTTGGAATGCCTCTCGTCCAGTGTCGTCTGCCTAACTACACCCTTCAAACCGAAACACAGCAGTTCTCACACTGCTGCTTCACAGCAAAAATAGGTGCAGCGGTGGTGCCGCCGCAGACAAAGCTTCGACATAAGACTCAGAACTCAGAAGACCATCAGTGTATTACTTAACAATAACCTTTTTATATTGAGCAGATTGTTTGAAATCTGCCAGCCGCGCTCGTGAATCCGGATGCAAACCCCAACACGCACCTCTAATTTTTTCCAAATTAGGTGTATATTAGAAACCAATTATCACTTGATTTGCGGTGTAGGGAAATATCTTAGTGGAAAACTTTTAGGCATTCAGTATTCCGTGACATCATGAGTTCTCCATAACCTTCTTAACAGTATGTGAAGTTCACCAAGCAGCACTTGGCCAGCGTGGTGTAGCGAAAATTCGTCTCATCACTGAGAGAACACTTGTACCCAGCAGTCGATGATAATGGTACTACTAATACCTATATAGACATGCTTCAATGCATTTGTTTAAAGATTACAGATTTTAGTAGGCAGATATTATAATTTGTAAAGTGGTATTTCACGCGCTCGACGCCTGCACCCGCTGCAAGGACGCAAATGTTTACAATAGACTCCGGACAATGGCATCTACATGTTCGTAGATTTCCGACACGTAACAAAAAAGGTCAGACATTGATTTTTTGTCTTACTTACTTTACGTTACTTGAATAGCGTTATTAGAGATAAGCAGAAACGAATTGAATGATCACAATATCACAAACACGAGAAACAAAAAAATCAATTTGGAAGTAAATCGTGAAGAATGCATGACAACGATTTACATAAGAAATCAGATTGCTGACAAAAATAGTACCCAATTGGACTAATAATGTAATTCAAAATTTATGTTTTCTCATCAGCATGTCGCCCGCTCCACCAGGACCGGTAAGCAGGGCGTTTACCCTCCGCCCTTCAACTCAACAATTAAACTCAGAAAACAAGATATAACTTCACATTCAGTAGAAACTTTTAAGGGCTGTTCAAACTGTTCCAACCATTTTACCATTTAAATTTATATTTAGGAATACTAACTAATATTTAGGAATTTTAATTTATATTATGGATTACCTACTGAATAGAAAATATGCAGCTACACTTTTTATTCCAATGACTACAAAGTCTAAAAATGAATATATTTCATATTTATATGACCGCTCTGTAGGATCTTATTATATTAGATTTCCTATTATCCTCAATAAATAGGAAAATCAAAAACATTTTTTCAAATCTACAACCAAATAATCTTTTTAGCTATATAATGTTATATATAAATCGTATATATATGTATAGTATAGACAAATAGAAAACGATGTAAACATAAATGACTATAATTGACGTTGCTATGATTATCATACATTAAACCAAGTTTCACGGGTTTATATAGCGGAGTAGTTTATAAATACCAAACCGAAGTGATTACGGAAATTCGCAACGAAACTTGTAAATTAACTGAATGTATAAATTAATTGTGGATCCTGAGGCAATTGTAACAGTGTAATTTAAGACTGCTTTCATAATTAAATGAATCTGGTTAGAGTTTTATTAGGCACTGAATTTATTATTGTCTTAAACAGGCATGACCTTTTCGATAATTTTGTATAAGGCCTTAGCAGAGCGGAGAAAGTCAAGTGGTTTAAGAATTTTGACACCCCGCTCCAGTGGATCGTAATTCCAATCGCAGGATGTATCACAAATTTTTAAGAGTTCAGTACAAACTAGAAATAAATTATAACTCGCTTTAACGGCGAGGGAAAAGTTCGTGAATAAACTTAGATTACTGAACGTTCTCCAAGTTATTCTCAAATTCTCTTAAACCTGTGCCGGCAGTGAGGCAATAATAGGAAGACAACGAATATGATTATAATTATTAACATAATTTTGATGGTGGTAGAGTCTTATGTCAAAGACTCGCCTGCGGCGGCACCACCGCTACACCTATTTCTGCCGTAA
>DWKW01000633.1:0-15469 GCA_018250115.1 Doberes anticus
AACACAGCAATTCTTACACTGCTGCTTTATGGCAGAAATAGGTGTAGCGGTGGTGCCGCCGCAGGCGAGTCTTTGACCTCTTCCACCATCAAATTAACGAAGGTTAAAATAACATTCGTTACTAAGTTTGGTCTTTATTTATTTGATATGAAAAGAGATAGTAAATACTATTTTACCTAGTCCTAAAAATTAAATGTAGTAGGTACCTATTCTCTCCGCCACTTCTCTATATCTTACCTGTCCTCCTTGCCTAATGTACAGAAATATTTGAGATGTAAAATTATATTCGAAATCAAGTAAACATCATTCTAGTAATAGACATGAAAAGCTTACCATTTCGTATGCTCTGCTCGTTCGGATACGTTCTGAGATCCAGAGAGACGGGGCCTGTAAAGGATAACAGTGTTCAAGTTAAAAGAAAACAGGATGATTTTATCAGGATTTTTACATGTTAGTTATATTTATAGATGCAAAAAGCAATCATCTGTACGCTGACGATAGTCCATGCTACTCAGAGACATCTTTAACCGGCTTTCAATAGGACCGGAGTCCGCCCATTGGTGGTTGGTCGTAGATGCGTGCTGTTCCGAGTTAAAACGTCTTAAGATTATTACACGTGTTAAAATGGAAACATTGGTGTTAAGAGCTTCTCCACATTAGCAACAACAGCCGTGAACAACAGGATGCCTTCGTATTACTGCGACTGAAGTGGACGGGGTTCAGATCCCATCACGGAACTTTAAATTTGCGAAAAGCTCTGTGATGGAAATCCATTGCGATTATCTTGCAATGTGATAGCAGCAAAAATACCCGTTACAGTCGCTGTATAGATTTTTACTGTCTCGTCAGCGTATACGCAATTCAGGCGCCCAAAATCCTATACGTGTAATGTGAAGACGCTCTTAAGGTATCAGTTAAAACACAATGATAATAATAGTTATCAGTTACATACACATTCCATCACCCATTTATAATTTTATTTATTATGAACATAGTTACGAGTTACTTAAAACAGTTTAAGGCCACCGCACACGACAACCCTGTCACGTTACATTGTAGGTAATCGTTAAGAATAACGCCCGTGAGGTATTAAAGTTATTTAGGCTTGTAGAAATATGCGGTGGGCTTAATTTAACAAAAAATGTAATTATGTGTTCGTTAAGAGAAAAGGTTATATTAAATAGTGCATACTTTACAAAGGTAAAAAACTAACTTAAATAAGTTAAGAGCATTAGCTTAATAATATTCCATTGTTGATTATATTTTTATTTGAAATGTCTAATCATTGTGAACCGATATAAACGTTAATTGCAGATATCTGGTCTAGTTAAGTTTTATTACACTTTTTTTTCATATTACAACTACCAATAATATTAGTATATCCAAGAAAAATAATTTAAAAAAATTTAGAACTTTCTTTTACTTTCCAAACCTTTCAAGGATACTGAACGGATACGAATCGCCATTAGGTATGGCTGGAAACGTTAATGAATTAAAAATTATAAAATATCAACAGTTTATCTTATCTTTATATCTGAGATCGCTCTACATAAACAAAAAAAAAAAATCTGCTTCTTAAAGATCCAGTATTTTAATTCTCTCACGTTTATTTCTAAGGACCACCTTAGATATTTCTGTATTAATTATTTTCTTGTCTATATTATCTACATTGCCGGTTTCCACAGATTTTCCTCAATATTTTTGTGGGAAAAGATATCAAGTCCTTTTATGGACCGCACCTTACCTTCATGTTCACATATGAAATTTCGAAACGAAAAGTTATTTGCTAAGTACAATTTAACCGTCAGTGCCTTTTATAATATTAAGTAGGTACATAAAATTAAATTTCATTAAACAAATGCTGTTCGATTTGTCCTCTACATGTCTAGTTTGATGACATTTTAACGATAAATTTATTGTCAAATGGATGCCATCTTACGGTTTTTCGATCCACATCTATCGATTGTTGCTGCATCGATCCAATGACATCGATATATCATACGTTATTCGTGTGTCAACCCTAATATTGATGATCATTGGTGTGACCGCGATAAGTCACTCCAAAGCACATCATATTCAACCAGAGACCTGATACATACAAAATGTTATTGACTTATCATCGGTTATAGAAAAGTGTTAGTTCGTCACAACTGTTTACACCAAGACTATTAAAATACAGACAAATAATAAAATTCTGTTATACGATTGAAGATTTTATTTCGAACACTGGCTATCAATAACAATTACTATTTTTTATATTCTGCACTTACATCCTATCATTATTTTGAGCAAGTTTCAAATACGCATCTAATATACATAATTATATTGTTGTACCTACTCATATTGAAATGCACATATGTATATTGCATTGTAAAGGTAAATACGCTCAACAGCCGGTTCACTGGTAAATCATCAATCATCGAACATAGGATCTGTCAATATTCATAAAAATATAACTCGTATTTTAAGTCTTTTATAGCTAATATAAGTTATGTCTTCTTTTGGCGCGTGTTATTTGGACTAGATTAGAGACAAAATATATTTTAGCGACGAAAGGATCATTAAACGTTTCATAATTTTCATGACAAAAGACGATCTTGATTATTAATTAACGTGGTTAACACATAAACTATTGTTTAGTAGTTGGCGGTTAAACTAAAACGAACTATCGGATGCTATTAACACGACCTAGGGGAGAGAACGGCATTTGTTTGGTCAGTAACATTAATGTAACTGAATTTTTAATGGAATAACAAACGAGTTTTTAGGCCACCTGATGTCAAGTGGTCACTACAGCCCATGAACCATATCCAACCTCTAGTAAGGCCCTAAGACCTCCTGTCCAGTGTATTCTACATAACCAAACCCACAACATAGCAGAACTCACAATGCTGCTTTACTACAGAAATAGGCTGCGGTGATCGGCCGACGCAGGGGAGGCTTCGAAATAAGACTCTATCACCATCAATAGTTCTGTGCCATCCGATAATTCGTTGTAGCTGTCTCTTACTGCCAGGTGGACAATCGAATTCGTCGCTGCTGTCAGTCGGGCAGTCCAGGTGTCCATCACACCTCCGTCGAGCGTCGATGCACGGTCCGTTTTCGCATCTCCATTGATTTCTGTCACACACGCCTATCGCGGAACGCGACTTTACATTTAAACTTTATTGCGTTACATTTAATATGTTTAAAAAATAAAAAAAATTATAACATTTTTATAAGGCAGTAAAATGATAAAATTATATACCTAAGGCTATCTGTAAAAGCTTAAAATAAATAAACAACGTTTCACTCTCATAGCCCCACAGTAGGATTTAACCTGTTTCGTGGGTGCCATAGACACGCACAGGAGCAACCACACAAACAACTAGACCAGGTACAGAAATTTAAATTCATCATTCAATTTTGTGACCGGCTGGGTATCGAACCCAGGACCCTCCGAACGGCAGACCGCACCTTGACCACAGCGTAATACGGTCGTCGAATAGATAAGTATGTATAATCAAATTAACTTAATATATTTATAAAAAAAATTTAGTATAGTACGCTATACGGCTATAATAGATAGCACAATTTATTTATTACGACCGATTAAAATAAAATGTATTTGTTTGGTTCAAAAACATCAAAAAAAAATATTCAACAATTCAACAGCAAAAACTGCAGCTAACTAATTAATCTTGCAACTCGTTCGTATGTCGAGAAACAAAGGAACGCCGTTTTTAAAAAAGTGTTACATTAGTGTTATATTATATATTAAGTTGGCTTGCAGGCGATCTGTAGTTAAGTGGTCTCTACAGCCCATGGACCTATATAAATAAGTTCTAAAACTTATCTGAGGTTTTACGCGGATAGGTTGCAACTCATGACGGCTCAGTTAGAATGCCTCCTATCCAGTGTATTTTGCCTAGGCACCTCCATGAAACGGAAAAGTAGTAGTGCTCACACAGTTGTTTTACAGCAAAAATTGGTGTAGCGATGGTGCAGCCGTGAGTGGGCCTTCGATATACAATAAAACACCATTTTTAAATCCATCCAGGGCAGTCGAGCCATTTCGTGTTAAGTCTTCGTGGTCGTCATGGACATGCTCATTGCCAGCTTAGAGGAAGCTTACAACGCTATAAATAGCTTACCTTCTGGCTGAAAACGTGATACCGTTGTCTGCAGCGTGACCGATGATTGCGTGATCGGTAGCAGTGGTAGCGGTAAGTTGGTTGTGGTATAAGGCCTGGCGGTGGTAGGACAGTCCCGCTCGTCCGACTGATCCGTGCATTCGATGTAACCGTTGCAGTAGCTCGCCTCTGGGATACATTGACCGGAGATGCACTGCCAGTAGCCTTCCTGGCAACCTAGCAACATAATAGTTGTGAAAACAACAGTCTTAATAGTAAGGTTTGTTATTCAATAAATCCTGTTTATTTCAATGTAGCCGGTAAGCAACATACTACACAAATAACCCTTCACACTCTTAGTACCACACTAAGATTCTCTGTGTCGTGGGTGCCATTAACACACATAAAACCAAACACACAAACCATGTACAGACCAGGTACATAAATCTAAATCCAAATTACTCCACCTCTGGGAATCGAACTCAGACGAAGGAAGGAAGGAATTATTGTTACATAGATATATATTTTCCGATTTGTAATATACAAAGATACAAATACGTATACATATAATAAAATAAAGACAGTGTTCGAAACAACAGTGGCAATAGAATGCTAACTAGATGAGATGTCAAAAAACTCCTACCTGAGAAGACCTACGACTTGGTAATATCTGTACACACGAATCTGACAGTTGTTCGTCTTATTATTCCCGCACAACCCGCATTCTTACATCACCATCAAACTTATCTATTCCAACTCGTCTACAATAATGATGAAAACACTTATTGAATGACAAGTACCTGATTGTCTCATTTAAAAAGACCATGAAATCATGTAAAAAAAATATGTATGATGTATCGTTTTGCCAACCTTCTTTATATCACATATTTTATGTATTGTAGTATGTATTTTAGTGTCTTATACACATTTATGTGTAGATTTGGGTGTATCTAAATGAACACGCATGTGTTTGTACTCAGTATTTCATACTACTTACAATCTAAATCTAAATCTACCGAAAACATTTATAACAAGAACACAAAACAAAATGTCTTTCAGTTACAAAAGTGACAAAGAAATAAGTAGGATACAAAACAAAGCTAGTAGAAACACTCCATTCACAGAATATGTTTTTTAAAGAATGTACCTTATGTTACCGACTGCCATGGATCTTTCTAAAAAGGCTTTAGGCTGCTCCAACGTAAACATCAAATTACGAATACTAAAACCAACGACACATGCGTAAATCGTGGAACGTTTCAATATTTATTTTATGAAACTAAGTGTTAATTAAATCGTGGTCAAAGTCACATACGAACATTTAAAATAAAAATGCTCATTACGCGCTTCTTACTAACAGAAGATCATATGCACAGGCTCTGATTCGCGAAACAAACGA
Organism: Doberes anticus; assembly: GCA_018250115.1. Lineage (NCBI taxonomy): Eukaryota > Metazoa > Arthropoda > Insecta > Lepidoptera > Hesperiidae > Doberes > Doberes anticus. Next base: position 5,512 of record DWKW01000633.1, read on the forward strand.
TAGAAGCTTAAAAAAAAATCCTCTATGGGAATAAAAATGCAGATGCAAAATGTAACGAAAATGGAGATTCAAATAACTAACAGGTTCTAATAGAAAATCGAGGAAAAGAGGCCTATGGCTCTACAACTGGGAATATCAAACGGGGAATATCGACACGATCTGGTATAGGTATCGAATACGCATTCAACATTCAACATAAAAAAAAATGTTTTTTCTGTACCAGAATTGTAACAGTTCTGTTCATCGGAGAAGTCCGAACAGTCATAGACATTGTCGCATCTCATCAAGTGTGGTATGCACCGACCGTTGTAACAGGTAAATTCTGAATCTTGGCACGGCGGCGTCTCAACTGATGATCGGGGGGGCCTCGTCCCATACCATGCTGCACATTACCTCAACTTAACATACTCATACTTCTTAAACTATGCAACTAAACAATACGCTTAACAAGAACTCGTGTTGCTTCTATACCCTATTCTTCTATATCTTTCTATTTTATAAAAACATATTTTTCATGAAATGTTACACCATTTGCTATGTATACATTTCCTATTAACTGCTTCATACTAATGCAGAAAAATGGTGTTGAACGCTATTATTAATTTTTCTCAGTGCATGGTGTGCGACCGGTTTAAATATAGTTTTTAATTGTGCTTAAGTTGCGATTGCTATAAGCATTACAGTTAGTGCTCTGTGCTCATATTGACAACTGTGCCTTTAAGATAAAAAAATCATTCAAAACTTTGTATCGTAAAATAAAACTTAAGCTTGAAGATCAAGATTGTGTTAATTTTTTTACATTGCTTTGTAAATAGATATAGGAGATTCTGTATTAGTACTTACGGCAATTGTCTTCATCAGAATTGTCGATGCAATCCTGGTTGTTATCGCAAATGAATTGCCTGTCGATGCAGGAACCGTCCTTAACACATTGGAATTGATTTTCGGTACAAACATCTGAAAATAATTTAAATCGTAAATAATGTCAGCTATAAATCGTTTCCAAATTTAAAACCCATTGTATGATACTTGCTTGGTGCGGATATGGTTGTGACTTTGCAGTTTATTTCGTCGCTTGAGTCCTTGCACTCAGGCACACCATTGCAACGCAGAACAGCGTTAATGCATTCGCCGTCGTTACATCTATAAAGACAATTAAAGACCTATTGTAGCCACAATGACCGCCATTTTAATAAGTAAATAATAAATGATTGTAGTGGTAACTCGCGCTGTAGCTTAGCAACGCAACGTTTTAAATAAAATTTTAATTTTGATTGATTTCGCAAAAATTCATAAAATATTGCAGGTCGCTAAAATATTTTTGAGTAATCGCGGAGCCTGATAGACCAATCCAATTGTAATCGCTAAAATCGCACGCACAGTCATGAAGATTAAGACAGTATAATCTAACGAATAATAGTACACTGTGAGATAAAATAATATGGTTGTTATTTTTGAAGTATCAAAATGACAAACGAAAATGTATAGAAAAGTAAACACAATTCAAAGACTTGTTAATCAAATTACCTGAAGTCATCTAAGTAGTCACAGTTACCGCAATTTTTTTCATCCGAGTTGTCCAAGCAATCGGGAATATTGTCGCAAATTTGACTAGCGTTGAGACATCGGTCGTCGCAGGAGTAGGGGCACGCTTTAAATGAAATACAATAAATTATGAATACATGCAACACAAATTGTATATTTTAAAAAAGACTTACAACACAACATGTAAACATATAAGCGATGAACCGCGCAGTTTCGCTATGCATTTTTTGTACCAAACGCGACGGTCGCTTGCTGCTCTAACTGTTGCTTACGGAGCTTAAAAAGATCTGATATGAATCGTGTGTTCCATTCCTTCGACACGCCATAAATGTAACAGGTACGAAAAAATAATGACTTTTATAATAAACTCATAGTGATAAACAAGACGAATTTATAGCAGTGTCAGTTACATTAAGCAATCTGTGTTGGTTTTAAAATCAATGATCTATAAATCAACATCCAATTTGAAATCTGCTATAATTTACAATGTTTTATTATAATTTAGTTATAGCTTATTATTTACTTTCTGGAAAATAATAACAGGAGAGGTATGCAAAATACCACAATTAAAAATATATTGTTAGACACGGATGAATTAGTGAATTTGTATTTGGTGGTCGGCAAGTAGTTAATCTCCTATATTTTGTAATAGTTTATATAAAAGCATACCTACGCATTATGTTTTAACTTTTCCAGACAAACTAAAAATAAACTAAAGTAATACATAATCCACTGTACATACAATTTAACGTAAGTGATCAATTGATGCATTATGATACATGCAAAGAATATTCAAATATGCAAGCGTGTTGCCTTAAAATGATCATGCTCGACATACTAATTTGTGGACATAAAACAATAAAGTGCGAATTTAAATAGTTAAATATCCTTACCTTTGCATCGCATTACATTTACGAAAATGTAATTCGTATACTGTTATTTGTATCTGTATACTATTACCTGTCTCATGTACTACTCATGATCCGACCGAAGTCATTTTGTAGTATCTACGAATAATGCAGGTAATTCATTTGAAAAGAGTGCCAGGAGGCTTATCCGTTGGCTTTTCTCTCTCATTCACACCCAGTCGATGAACAGATAGATATATAGTTTATAACATAACAGATAGATACTTTATAATAAATAAAATGAAATGTAAAATAATTAATTTTAACATGAAAAAATTCTTACTCTCTTACTAAAACTGTGATGTCGCCATTGTTATCCACAAGAAGAAGAGACGGTTCGATAGAGTCCGTTGTGAAAGAGAAATTATGCACTTACCGCAATTAAGTTCATCTTCACCGTTTGGTTGACAATCTAGTCGACCGTTGCATCGTTTGGCAATATTAATACAAGACCCATCTCGACACCTGAATTCGCCTCTCTTACACGTGCATTTTACTTCGTCCGAGCCATCGTCGCACTCTTTAATGCCGTTACACCAGGATGCAGCCTCAACGCATTGTCCGCTCGAACACTTATACTGATAAGCCATGCATACCGTGCCTGCCATAATATAATGGACATACCGTAACCTTAGCCGAAAATAGATTACGAAACTATTTCTTTAATGCTTGATTACATATTGTATTTAGTTAGACGAATCAATGAAAATAGAGATTTATAAATAAATTTGTAAATGTAACTACTATCATGTAACTAATTTTACGCCAATAGTTTCGTAATGTATATCAGGATAAATACCATTACATTATTAAGGAAAGTATATTTCGTTAGGTGCTTGGAGGTACCTAAATTTAATTTACTTGTAAAAACACCCCATAAAAATATTTTATGTTAATAATTTATTTTGTTGTGTTTTTGATTATTTCCAGGTGCAATGACCGTATTAAAAATAATATTTATACATACTATAATTGAACTCATAATATAAAAAAATCCTTGTAGAGTGTTGTAATTAAAAATTAATTAGGTGGGCCTAAGTATTTTCTGGTAGTAGGTAATTATGTTATATTACAGGACCTAAAATTGTGGAAAAATTAATTGTGAGAAAAGTTCAAACCGTAGGTACAATTTCGTTCATCAGAACCATCCTGACAATCATGCGTGCGGTCACAATGTTTGGATGCAGGAATGCAGTATCCATTGTCACATTTGAAGTCGCTGTCACCACATGCTGACCGGCAAAAGAAAAGTGCTACATTCTAATCGAATTGTATAATGCTTCCGAAACAGTAGATAAACTCGATGGGTTTATGTCATCAAACATAAATACAAACATTGTGGTTCATTATATGTTAAGAGGAAACAGGAAGGAAAATAAAGTGGAAGCTTTCAGAGCACAGAAATTTCTATAAGGCCTCTATAACAATTAACAACTGAAGTGGAATGGAAAAGAAGTGAAAGTGAAAGACAACATCCGAGTGAGGAAAACAAGACAAGAGCTGAAAGAGACCTATGAGGTACAAAAACTTACGACAATTTTGTTCATCGGAATAATCTCCAGGGTCACAATCGTAACGGCGATTGCATCTCTCATATTCGGAGATAAGCTTTCCGTTTCTGCATCTAAAGTATCCAGCAGCTGTAAATACATGCAACGCTAATAAATCGAATACTCGAAACGTACCAGTGAACTACGCAAGCACCAAAGCGGTGATAAGGGTTTCGATGAATAATTTGAACTAGGTGAATCGGTGATTAAAATATAACTTTGAATTGCATATGAATAAAATTATGAATTCATGAATATGTGTAAACAGAAGCGTGTCAGTGTATCTACAAATATAGATGCTACATCTACATCGCACCCTCACCGAGGCAATTCCTTTCATCGGAACGATCCGTTGGGCAGTCCACGTGTCCGTCACAACGTCTGCTGAGCTGGATGCAGTTGCCGTGATCACATTGCCATTGATTCGATTTGCATCCTTTTGAAAGTGTTTTTTTCATGTTAACTTAGTTAATTGTTAGTTATATATTATATTCACAGAAAACAATGGCATTAACTGATAACTGCAATTGACTGATATCTTTTTTTTTAGAGCGATAATTTTTTTAATGAACAAGACAAAAAGTTGCAGCGACAACAATCGTGAAAAACAAATTAAGGCCACTGTTTCAAGTTAGTTGCACCCCACCAATACTTACGGCATCCGATTTCGTCGCTACCGTCACGCGGGCAGTCCTTATAGCCGTCGCAACGCAGTAGAATGGATATACAGCCACCACTTTTACATCGGAACTTGCCCCTCTCCGTGCAAACGTGGCTACCGGACCAGTAGTCGAACAGACGAGAGACTTACCAAATTAAATCCAAAAAGAAGCATGTGCAATAAATACAAACATCGATTAGTTGGTGACTGGAGCGTAACGTCAATATCCACATAAATTGATCCTAGGTGAAAACTTACCGCAGTCCGACTCGTCAGAGCCGTCTGAACAGTGCTTGACACCGTCACAACGCTTCCTGCTTTCGATGCAAGAATCGTCGGCGAAACAACGATACTCGTTCGGTCTACATTCTGGAAATAGAAGATCGCATTGCAATCGCAATCTTATATTTAATTCTAATCCTGTAGTAGAACTTCTGCTCGAACTTCTTAAACGAACTCGGTAATGAGTATTAGTGTATCACGGGACTGCAATTGGAGTTTCCATTCAAGAAACTGAAATGTGTACTGTGGTGATAATAATGCACTTTATGACTGTCGTTACTTAGATACTTACAACATAATCTTTCGGTGATGACGATGTCATGTAAACCATGCAAGCCCCAGAATAAGCTTTTTTAAGGAACCTTATGCGAACCCATTCCAAACCGTGTGGATGTGTAAGCTCTTACCGCAGTTTTCTTCATCTTCTCGGTAGTAGCAGTCTACGACATTGTCGCAGCGACGCCAGCTTTCGATACATTTTCCGTCGTTGCAGACGAAGTCATCCTCTCCACATGATTCTGTAAAGAAAGAAAAATCACATTATAAAACTAACATATTACGTATCAAATATTAACTATATACGTAATAACTATATGCATGTTTCTAAATATATGGCAACTGAAAACTAAAATCCCAGTTTAATTGAACTCCTGCTAACATGTAAAGACTAATATACATTGCTAATGTATAATTCTAAACAGGGTTTTCTGTAATGTGAATATTCCATTCTTATAGTCAAAAGTGAGAAACTAGTTCCAGTGATATTATGACATCTCGCTACAACATAAATATTAATTGTCTTCTGGGGGCTTTTACCGGGACAATATTCCTTTATCCTCATCCTCATCGTCCCATAGCCGTGTGTTAAATTTAGACTAAATGTATGTAGTCATTTTTGTGTGACTGAGTATCAAAAATACAAACAAACAGCGACTTCCCCATTTAAGATATGAGCAGCATAGTGTAAAATCGTAAAAATGAATAGTAGCGGCATCTCGTGAACCTCGAGCTAAATAGTTCTCACTGAACAGAGATTCTGATGCCACGTTTATAAACTAGATGTCGCTCTACACCAACGTATCTTCAGTCGATTCTTCTTTGAAATGCAGGTAACGATTAAGTTACAACGAATTGAAGTACTTATATTCAAGTAATGATTAAGCATTCAGTCTACATTTACATCTTAGATGCAGTAGGTGTATGACTCTCGGTCATAGATACATAAAAAAGGTCATAGTTTTTATGTACCTACACACTAAATTGAACCGATTGATATTTACAGCAGAAGGTACCCAGAAGATGTGACAATAATGCGATCACGTAACAGTCATACAAACATATTTTGCATAAGTCGACAATAAAAGGCAAGAAAAACGTGCGTTGCAAAGAGATTCTCCTTGAATTTTTTCCTCGAGAATAAACATTTTCAGAAACACCTTTGCATAGTTAAAATTCCGCAGCCGCGGTCTGACCTACGTGATATACTTATCACGAGGTGCTAAGTGGAGACAAGTAAAGTTTAAGTCGGAAGCAAGAATGCCTATCATTCTACTTAAAATGTTTTGAAAGTACCTATACATTCTCTCCTATTTCTGTTGATACATTATCAACAAATTACAGGTACCGTTGATAGGCTAGGTTTGTTTAATTTCCGTGGAGTGACAGCTGTCATATCAATTTTTTGTACCAGAACTACTTACTTAAAGTCTTATGTCGAAGCCTCGCCTGCACCACCACCGCTGTACCTATTTTTGGCGTAAAGCTATTGCATGTTGTTTCATGCACGTGTGTCAGTTACAAGGAAACACCCAGAATAAACTAAACAGGTGCCATGGTCCTTGGTCCTCAGAAGTAGCAACGCATACGACCTAAATAGGACTTCAGGCTTATTTGAGATTTGATGTGCTGACGTCGTCTAGAACAGAAGTCCTGTCTGAGGTTGTATGTGGATGCATTGTTACTCCAGAAGATTAGGTCGGATTGCCTCTAGTCCAGTATCGTCTACACACCCTTAAAACCGAAACACAGCAGTTCTCACACTACTTTTACCTTTACGACAAAAATAGGTGCTGCGACGGTGCCCCTGCAGGCTTGCCTTCGAAATAACATTCTATCAACAACAAATATCTGTGTTTAGGTTATTTTTGTAAATCTACGAGTGTGATTCTTAATTTGTTCATATATCAGCAATACGCATTGAAGCATAGTGGCGTAGTATTATTTAGATATCCTCCAATAGCAAAGAGAAGCCGGAATAGTGGTACATAAGAGGATCTTGTGACCAGATCTTGTTCGAGTATCCATACTTTGAAACATAAGTAACTTAATGACAGGTCGATAGCGGCGCCACCGAAGAGCTCTTTGAGTCAGTTTGTCAAGTATTTAACAGTCAAAGGTAAACATCTCGAAGTTGAGGAAACTTTGCAAGGGATCAGAATTTTTAACACCGCCTACATTTAGGGATCTACGTACTGAGATAACTTTAAAAAGTGCGATGTTCTACGAAAACAATGTACTTATTATCATGTAATAATGATTTAATGAGTAACCTAAGATAATTTCAACTTTGAAAAGGGTCAGCTTTTTTTTTGTATTCAAGAAATAGCCAACGAGCATTCTGGCCACCTGATGTTAAGTGATGGCTGCAGTCCAGAGACGTCCAACCTCAAATAGAACTGAAATACCATTAGAAGTCATACATGGGTGCGTTGCTACTCTTGGGAAATAAGTTAGAATACCTTCTGTCGAGTGTATTCTGCCTAACCAAAAACTTCAAACCGAAACAAAGCAGTACTCATACTGTTGCTTCGCGGCAGAAATAGTGGTGCTGTCGCAGATAACTTTTGAAAACGAATACTGAGGAATTTCAATTTTTAAGCTTTATTATATTTTCATGTTAAAATTGCATTCTAGAGTTGTCAGTACAGGCCATAAATCTCTTGTAACAAGCCCTGGAATGTCTATAGTTATTTGTAAACATTTTGACTACAATACATCCATTTACCCGAATTACTGTCTTAATTGCACGTCAATGACGACTGAGGTAACTGTGCCATCTTCTCGATTCAAGATTACCTATCTGATTGTGCTTTGTAGATGCACTATCAATCAGAACATCAACTAATGCATCGGTACCAAGGCTTTTGATAGTGCTCAATACTTAGCCGTGGAACTGAATGACGCAATCATAAAGCGATTTAGGCCATAGGCAGCGCAGGGCAGGAATGCATTTCAATCAGCTTATAAACCTATTCGCTTGTTGAATACTACGTCCTTGATTTAATGGTCGAAAGACAATTCGAGATATTATGCGATTGCCTAGTTAATGCGTATGCAAATAGTTATAATTAGTATTGTACCCACGTCAGTTGATCGGTTTACTGTTATGTATCTGCATAAGTTGTAGTGGTAGCCTAGTGGCTAAGCATCTCGTTAAGCATCCCCGCTACGTTGGGTCGAGGTTCAAATCCCGTCACGCACCTCTGTTCCTCGAATATTATTTTCAAAGTTTTCGAAATTATGTGCGTATCATTAATTAATTATCACTCGCTTTAACGGTGAAGGAAAAAATAGTGAAGAAACCTGCATGCCTGAGAGTTCTCCATAACGTTCTCAAAGGCATGTGAAGTCTGCCAATCTGCACTTGGCTAGAGTGGTGGACTATGGCCTGTACTCTCTCATCTCTGAGAGAAGACCCATGCCCAGCAGTAGGACGATAATGGGTTGATGACGATGATGATGATCTGCATAAAGAGGAAACTCTGCGCTGCTTTAAGCTGAACTGCACATGTCTTATAGGACATTGCACATAAACTACGTGAGAGTGACGTGATTTAATATCGTGAAATATGCTCGTACAATTTATTACACAAACTTATCGAATCTAGATGAACAAGTGTCTATAAGCAACATTTGACCAACGATAGCATTTATTGTATGTACGATGGTGTTTATTGTATCCACTGCCGTCTCGTCTCGACTATTTCCGACTGAAGGACGAGTACATGCATACAGGACGTAAGGCTGCGCGCCTCTGAACCATCAAACCTTCGAAAGCCCCTAATAAATATTGTTATCTTACGTGAAACGCCGTGAAACTTAATTTGGGGTGCGTTCACTCAACGGGTACGATCCGACACAATTTCCTTCGTATTTTTACTCGAAAATTCTTGATATTGAGGAGAAAGGAATGTTTGTTCGTTACGTTCAAGTCGTGCTGTCAGACCATCAATCTAAAGATTTATTACATGTGCAAACGTTTACTCAAAGTTTGATCATTTAATTCAAGTATATCATTATTTATGCGTTAGACCGTATTATCGTATGCAGCAATAGTCTGGTGTTGATCAGTTATGTATACCTTGTGGTTGGAAATCTCGAGACAATATTGAATATGACTAACGCGTCTGAAGAAAGACATCTAAGACATCTACTAATAATTTTATTTTATCATAAATAAAAAGTTGTAATAAAATAAAAAAAGTCGTTAAAAGAAGCACAATCAAAATGTGTTAACGTAGATGATTTTTTTTAAATAAAGTTAAGAGATAAACGTAAACAATCATATTTTTTTGAAATTACTTGACACGATTATTTCTAAATCACGTGTGTAAAAATACATATTATCAATCAGTTTAACTCTGAAGGAAAAATATAGTGAGGAAACCTGCACGCCTGAGATTTCTCCATAATATTTTTAAAGGCATGTGGAGTGCGCCAATCCGCAGTTGGCCAGCATGGCGGATTCTAGGTGGATGAATAGAATAGTAAACGAGCATGCTCGCGAGCTGATGTTAAGTGGTCACTGCAGACTATGGACATCCACCAAAAACCTCAACTAAAAGGGAAGCCTATCTGAGGTTGTATGTAAGTCTACTTCTGAGGACTATAAGTTGGAATGCCTCCTGTCCGGTTAAGCACCTATTTTTTTAAAAAAATATTATAATAACAGAATAGCAAACGAGCATGCAGGCCACCTGATGTTAAGTGGTCTCTGCAGCCCATGGACATCC
>DWKW01000634.1:0-15461 GCA_018250115.1 Doberes anticus
ATGCGTTACTTCTACTGGGAACTAAGTTGGAACTCCTATGTAGAGTAGTCTGTTTTACCGCGCTTTTCAAACCGAAACACAGTAGTGCTTGCTGCTGCATCGCGGCAGAAATAGATGCCGCTACAAGCGACCCATAAGACTTTACCACCTTAAAATTGATTATTTAAACATTTAAGCTAAGCTAGTGCCCAGGTACCATTTGATTAAACCTGGACACGCTTGCAATTTTACAACAGTAACGACCGGTTTAAATGTCGATGCCACAGAATGTCACGAATTTATTATTTTAAATATTTGAGAACCATACCCAACTTCTGACTTATGCTTTCTAGCGATGTCAATAACCTCATTCTCTACGTCATAATGCATTTTGTAATTTGGATGCGGTTTTCTTTTACGAAAATCAGTCTCGATGAACGGCATGTCAGGTGTATCCTTAAATAATAAAATACTGAGATATTGAAATATTATTATTAGCACGTGATTATAATAAACTACGTATATACATACGTAGATATTTATATAGGTTATATTCCCAAATACGAAACACTTACCGGATCTAACGGCTTAGTAAATGCCCACGTCATAACAGTTGATATGAGAATCAGGTAACGTCTTTTAGAATTATCAGCTTCTTTATCGTCATCCTTGTCACCAGACGCTGCTCGTAGAGCTGCTTCTTGTGCCAGCAAGTCTTTTAAAACTGTGATGAATATGTTTGATAAACGGCTCTTCCGGAGTTAGGCTATATACTAATGTTCAAATATTATCTTAAATTTATGTTTTACCTGAAGAATTATAATTTAGTATATTGTAGGTACACATACCAATTCGTAACTTATATCTACTTACGTTTCATATAATCTATAGCTGTTTTTAGTTCTTCTCTATCACAACTAATGTTAAAGATTACGGTTCCACAGGTAAGCATCTGGGGCAAACATTCGGATTTAGCTATGATCCTGGCGACATTATCAATGCTTTTCACTTTCGTATCGGTAACGGTACCTGGTGTAAGTAATTTAATATAAGACCTATTGTAGAATAGCACAGGGTTAGCTTTTATATAGTCTACACAAAATATTGTATAATTATTTCGTGACTAATTAAAACAAATTTTAAATTAAATAATATGCATAAAAATATTTTGAAGTATTCGCTCAATATTTTGGTCAAAGTTTGCAAAATAGATCGAAAACAATTTGATGGCCCATGGAAACAAAAATCACAATATTTATGTAAATTTTACCTACGATCTCGTAAGACTGGTTTATAGGCGCCGATGGTAACATCTCTACATCTTCAGCCATTATACTTTGTAATGAAGGTTCCGTTGGCTCCAAATTTTTTTCCATTACCTTGACAATTTGTTTTAGTATGAACTCTCCCTCATAAGAATCAAGGTTATTAATAAAATAACGCTTGAATGACAATATATCGTAGTTTCCCGATGTAGGTTTATCTAAAGATATATTTTCAATCGACTTTCGAACATTCATTGTCATATGCAAAAATATTTTAAACTGTCCTTGTTCAAATTAAAAATTTGGGTTTCTCGCGTCCTTCTGAAAAAACCACTAAAAATGTTATGTACTTTGTGACCATGGAATTGTGTCAATTATGTCAGTTTAGTTTTTAATAAATGTTACTTTAATGAGTTTACGCTACACATATACAAAATTGATGGATAGTAGGTACCTATTAATATGGTTTAAGAAAACGCCGGTAAGTTGAATAAAATATTTAATGTTATGTCGGAAAATATATAAAAATTGAGCATATACCTACTCAAAAATATTTTCATAAATTTTAGTAAAATAATCAAACTTAAAATAATCATAAAAATATTGAATTGACAGTGAAACTTGGAATAAATTTACAAACTATTTTTAAAATAGAACGACTTAATAAGTAGTAACAATGGATGGCGCATTTGTTACATAATCCATTTTATAACATAAATTTAAATGGGTTAGTTGACAATTCTTTTAAGTCTGTGATTGCGCCATATTTAATATCTGAAAATACGCCATTATTTTAGTTATTAAACAATAACAACGTAATCGCTACAACGATTTTAAAATTCTTGATATTTTGTCACGGAATAATATTACATAACATTACTATAATAATTAATATACTGGACGGGAATTATAGTGTCATATCAAATAAACCTGATGGCAACGCCATGCGCCAGTCGGAAAGGCAGATTTCACTGATTTGTTTTTTATACGTTGCATCAAAATATGATTAAATTGAAAAATTAGAAAAAATAAATTGTTTTTTTTGGACGATTTTTTTTTTGTGAAATAAAATCAAAAAGCATATATATTAACAAAAGAGTGACAAACCTGAAAACGATATTTAAACAATTGCAAATTTACTATTTATTACTAAATTTATATATTTACTAAAGAATTTGATACATTTTAAGTTTATTTATAGGACAAAAGACTGTACTGAATGTAATTACAAAAAATATCACTTAGGTATATGGCTTATAAAACAATTTGAGACGTTAAATTATGTTGTATAGTATTTGTCCAGATTCGAGTGTTTTTTGTGAATAAAAACAACATAATGCGCTTTATAGCTTCATATTTAAAATTATAGCTTTCGATATATCCTCGTTGTAGATGCTGTGATTTTAAGGATTGTATCATTTTGATAATACATGATTTATTTGCTTAATTTTAATTTCAGTAAACTAGAATAACGTAATCAAAAATATAATAATCATTGTATAATAAAATTTTCAATACTTTTTATATACTATCATAAACATTATTTTAAATCTAATAAAAGGACATTGTATGTATCTCCATATTGTAGTTTTGCAGTCTCGTATTTTGCATTTAAATTGTTTTTGATATCAATTGTTATTAGATCGATAGTTTTATACTAGTAAACAAACACTAGTAAGTACACAAGATTATATAAATGTTTTATATATCTGCGGTTTATTAAGTAACAATGGCACCTGGTTGTTTTATTGACATTTTAATACTGACAAATTTGTACTACACTAAATCGATATGGTAAGAGGACGGCTTCATTTACGGCGGATTTATGTGGACTGTTCAAAGGTCCTTTGATTTAAGTACACAGATGACTTTGTTTTATTTAAAACACAATAAACTATGCAGTTTGTTAATCCATTAACCAATTCTACGTCAAATACTTAAAATAAAGTAATTGAAATAATAAGCAAATTAAATAAAACACAATTTTATAATTGTGTATAAAATAATTTATGATTAATAAAAGGACGTCATGCATCTAAACTTATTTAAAAATAAGCACCTATATTTTACGAGTGTACTTTAAAGCAAAAACATTTAAAAAAAAACACATGACTAATCATATTTTATGCAAGAGCGCTTTCTTTTTGAATGTATGTTCCAATGAATTATACTCGCTTATCCTTGTGACTCAGTATCTCACTACGCACATACATTAGTTGTTAAACATGACGAAGTAATTTATTAGGTATAAGAGATCGCTTTCAACGCCCTTAAAAATTAAATACTATACTTTACTTCTTACTATACCTGTAACGACGTATTACCGATTACGATCAGTTACAAACAACATAAGTGCTTTAGCTACATAATTTAATACTTTAGAGGCAGATCATCGGTAAACAAATAATTTCATTTTGCGTGCATAGCCATTGCACGCGTATAATCGTATTCGATAAAAACTTTATCTAAGTAAAATAGCTATCCTGGAATGAAAATTGGAATGTCACGGTCATGTACGTATGTATATCCTTAATTACAAGTACATTTGTACCAATCGTTTATACAATTTTAAAACGAATACAGAATCTTTTTTTTTCATCTCAGCTACCGTATTTATTTCGAAACTAACAACTAATTTAAAAAAAGTAAAAATACAATTTCAATGTAAAAGATCCATTTTGCATTTACTTCGTAGTTGCTGAAGTCTTACCCATTCTGAGTAATTTATTTGGAAATTAACCACTGTCTCGCTTTAGGTTTCTTCCGAAACTTTAAAAACGAAAAGTTAGTATTTCCGTCAAACAAAATAATATTTTATAATGTAACAATAATACATGTATAAACACGTAACTTCTCTAACATATCCTTATTATATTTAAACTTTAAGCACCAATTCTTGTTCTTACGTTTTAAAACTTTAAAACGTAGGAAAATTTATATACATATTTATCTTAAAGGTTGGAAGGTTGAGAAGTATTCTAGAGTTGAGTTGTGATTACCGATTTCCGATGAATAATGGTAATTTCTTTCTCACCAATTCCGGATGGGGAGCTAGGCTCAGAAGTAACAAGCCAAGGCGAAAGAGATGATATAGGTTGGGATATAGTAGTTATTTCTTCCTTCCTTTCTGTAGGTTTTGGTGATGCAATCTTTGCTTGAGTCCGCGGTGGCTCAACAACTACTATAGATACGTATTGGGAATTGGTAAGGTTTTCGTTAAGGATTTTCGGCGATGGTGTAGATGGTACAGCAAGATTAATGTTTGTAGAGTCATTTACTATTTTTACTTCGTTTTCTCGGGCTTTCAAAATATTGTTACACTTTAACTGACCAAGCGGTAAGTTTTTAGTAGAAGGCAAGTAACATTTAGTTTGATTGTTAGGCACTTCTTTGTCAACCACAGAATCCACTTGGTCTCTCTTTGCTTCGTTTTTAGAATCATCATTGTTTAACTTTTCTTTAACTAAGCTCATGAGCAAGTCATTAAGAGGGTTAAATTCTGCAGAGGGCGAGCAATTACACGGCGATTTATTAATCACAAGTTGTGTTAAATTGTTTTTCTTTTCTTCAGCAGGTTTATCCATTTTAAATAATACCTTGTTGCTTATAGCATCATCTTTTGATATCAGCACTTCAACCGGGGGTTCATCGTGTAATAGATTCTTTACTGAAGATTCTCCTATTTCGGAGGTTTTGTTGTCACTATCGAGAAGAGACGATTTTTGCGATTTTGCACTACTCCTTCTAGATAAAGTATCAAGGGAAGGGTCGGAGACAAGTATTGCAGTATCAGAAGATGTACTTGGTTGTTCACAAGATGGTTCGGACTGCTGTGGAGCTTCAGTTTTAGTTGTTGTATTCTGTTTCTCGCGCTCTCTTAAAACGTGGCTTTGTCTACGAGCAAAACGTTGGCTGGGCCGCCTCTCAAACTGAACAGTTCGACGAGCACGGTTTTGCTGTGTAGTCTGATATTCCGTTTTACCTGAATATTGGAATCTAGATCCCATTCGGAAGAAGTTTTGCCGTGCCGAAGGTCCTTTAACGGGAGCTCTTAAACGGAAGAAGGTGTGGTGTTCTACCGCACATTTCCAAAGATGCTTACAAGCTTTCTCGTTATGTAAACGAAACACAAACGTATGTTCTTGTTCACGCCCTTGATCATCGTCTTCAACCACTACTAACGTTAGTTTCTTTTTCTTGAAATCCAGTTTACTAATTTTTGGCCAAAAGAATAATCCAATTTTTTGTGGGCCTTCAAATACTAATATGCCAGTAGGAGTTAGACCTAAATGATATTCACATCCATCTTTTCCCAGCACAATATGCATATCCACTCCATACATTTCCAGCCACTTAGCTTTATTTAAATAATTTACTTCTGCTTGTGCAGGCGTCAAACCCTTGTACTTTTTAAACTCTTCCAAAATTTCTATTTCCATTTCCTCAGTTTGGTTGGGTACAAATCTAAATTCAGAAACAGTAGCAGGTGTATGAATAGTTTCATCAAAATCACCTAACTCTGATTGTAGGGCTAAAGCTGCCAGCTCCACAGCAGTTGAATGAGGACATTCTAGCTTGCTTTCTAAAATATCCCTCTTAAGTTGGAGAAAGAACTGGTATCTTGTTAATTCTTCTCTTAAATTGTTTGGTTCTGATGAATAAAACTTGACCTTCAGCCTTAAAGTGTATGGTGGTCCAATCTTAACTTGCTTTTTAATTGTTTTAGTAGGATCTAACCAATGTTTTACATTATTAGTATCTGTGAATTGAAGACCAAAATAGTCTTTCTCAATGAGATCCAAAGAATAAAACACCTGCTCATACAGATCTGCAGCACTAGCCTTTTTAGACAAATTTATGGATAAATCAGTCTCGTCAAGAAGCATTACCTTGCACTGTATCAAGTTTTTGTTGCTTGCAGATTTTTGATTCTGCTTATTTCGATTCTGGCTTGAAGAGCGTCCTCTTCGACTGAGGAAGCGAAGCATTTTTACCCCAATTCAAACCTGGATGACAAAAACATCATTATGATATTTAAACACATTAATTATGAACTTAACAGAAATCATTAGAATTATTTAATTAAATGTGTAAAAAAAACTGACACTTTCTAGTGATAAAGTTGTTAAAGTAGACAATGAAATAAACATTTACTGATAAATATTTTATAAAATGATGTCATTTCAAACATTATCTAAACAATTTCAAATATTTTCTAAAATTATAGTTATATACTAATGGTTTAATAAAAAAAGAGTTACTAACAAAAGATGTATGTCATTATATCACAAAAATATTTTATTCAAATTAATTCAAAGTATGATTTATTAGGGGATGAAGTAGCTTTATTTGATTTATTGATTTACAATTACAGTGATTGAAATAGAATATTTTGTTCTACAACAAATAGGACTGAACTCTACTTTCTATAACCTTGCTGTTTTAAGCATGTTGCTGATATAATAATGTAGTGACAGCAGTTAAATTAACCCAAAATTCGAAGGAGAAAAATAAATTTCTTTTCTGTTTGTCGTATTAATCAAGTATTTTAAAAGTACTTCAAAACAATTTATTTTTATAATAAATAAAAGGTTGGATTACTCAAACATTCATGAAACAGTTAAACAGATTTAAATGAAATTTTGTGTTGACCCTAAAATAATAAAAATTAAAAATAATTTGCATGGAATCAGGTCTCTAAAAATAGTTTTCTCTTATTTAAGAAATAAGCTAGCATGGTAGTGTCATGCCATTTTGGAATTCAGGCTAAATATTCCATCTTTTAAAGTATTTGAAGAATATTTGAAGAAACACATAATAACAACGAAGGTGTTTTATTCAATTGGAAGATATTATGTATTTTCAGAGCACTTCTAAATAAGTTGACAGATGTTGATGATGAGATAATTACTGTTGCTTTAACATTACGTTTCCCGAATTGTAATTTGTTTCACCAAATTGTAATAAAGTAAAATAAAAGGAACATACTGAAGCTGAGCACTATGCTTCTTTAATTGGACCTTAAGTTAGTTATAAAAAGATAGAATTAACAGAAAACTGTACAACTATTGTAGAACTTCAATTTATATTATTCTGAAACGCCTAGTTGGGTTTGTTTCCTGTAATTTAATTTATCATACATGGACTAATCTATACTGAAACTACATGTAACACATAAACCGCACAGTTTTTTATAGAAATTATTATGAAGCATTAGAAAATTGCATTGGAGATAGGAAATATAAATTTAGACATATTGACGTCGTGTTTGTGAAGACTGTCATATATAGATATAAGTTAAGCCAACATGCATAACTTGGTAGGAACGGAGCCTCCCCCTTTAGTGCACAGTTTTTATGTTGATCTCTTAAAGTTGACTTACTGATATACAATTCGCATAATTTAACTGAAATACACGCACCAAATCGAAGTAGGTTACAAATGCATGAAACGCGTTCCAAAAAGTAAAAATGCAACACCTTCCACTGCCTCTCGTCTTCACCAAAGACTACAGTAATTAACTATATGTTATAACTATAGATAGAATTGTATGATTGGTAACTATAGTTACTTCGATATATCTGTCCTGTCACTGATCATAGAAATATAGTACACAGACATCACAAAAATATTTATTATTTTTGTAAGACAAAATTATAACTTTTTTTCAGTTAAAATCGTAGGCTTGGATTCTGCTCTTTCGACAATGAACACCACACACACGACTTGAGAGTTACTACATCTACGCTAATTTCTACAATAAATATATATTTTTAGAGAAGTTTAACCTTATGGTTGCCATGAATACTTAATATTTTAGTTTAGGCATAACATTTAAAGTTAATAGCTAATTTAGAGTTGCTCAACCAAAAATACTTAGGCAGGAGGTCAGTATGTCGCTTACCGGAGTCAAAGAGATCCACTAAATATTTGTCGTATTTTCAGATATATCTTGTGAAAGCCTCACTGAGAAGTTGCTATATGGTGTATTTCTTTCTAATTCCTGTCGCTTAACCCATAAGATGCAACAAATACTAAAATAAACACTTTGATTTAACTCAACTCAAATTACCACAGAGTTCTTTGAATGTATGTAACGATTTCGGTTATTTGTTTTTGCGCCATTGTTAAGTATTTTGTTAATGTGATTTTTATTTTAAAATATAAGTTAAAATGATAAATCGATTTATTTATTGCTTTAAAGAAAGTATTCAAGTATTGAGTATTATGGTTCGGTGGCATGTTTTATTAAAAAAGGAAAGTATGGGAAACTAAATTAAAGTATTATACATATAAAGAACTAAATTTTTTATACGTTCGAGCATGTCTCAAATTTTAAATACTACATACCTTTTTTCATTAATATATTAACCGGTTATAATATGCTTTCATTATAGGCTAGGATACATGCTCGCAGTCTATCTATTTAATTCTTGTCATTTTAGCGTTATCAATAGCTGTAGTGAGCGGAGGTCCCCGAGCAGGCCTTTTAAATCAGCACAAAAATTGTTTGATCTTGTAAATCCAGCTAAGAGTACTTGATATATGATTGTACAGCGTCTGCATAACATACACGTACCTCAACGAGTCATTGATTTGATTTAAGAAATCAAGCTGTGGACTGTTGTGTGGTACCGACAATTGAACTCTTAATATTTTTAACAACTACTCAGTAGACTTACTACTCTTATTAGAGTTGATGTCGCAAACAGAGGAAAAATTCATTAAAATGTAGCAACGCTCTTAATACGAGAGGGAGAGACGGAAAATACGACCATCAAAAATCAAAGCTATGTATTTTAGAAGGCCTAGGGAGATCTTTCGTACCCTGTGGCTTTTAATCAAACTTATACTAGTCATTTAGTCATAGGTCTTTAACTTTTGGCTAAAGTCGAAAGTAATTTAGATTTCCGTTGTCTTTGGTTTTGGTTCTGTCATTGAGGTGGTGTGGAACTGTGGAGATCTTTTAATTTCTGGTTTGATCACTAGAATTTCAATCAATTTCACTCAATTTCTATCAATAATAATATCTTGTGACGAGTTATAGTCATCCGTACTGTATCATTCTGCTGCAATTTTAAAATTACGAACATCAAAAGAGTAAATAAGCATTCAAACGTAAGTAGGGTTAATGATTTATATGTATTTCAAATCAATCAATGCGTTCGTTTTGAAGGACTAGTTGAATGCATTCAAGAAAATTAAATATTTTTTTCTTAGATTTGATAGCATTTAATTACTATGTATAGCTCTATACACAGACGTTATGTGGATAGAGCGATATAGACGTTCTTGCTATGTGGCAATTTCATAAAGATTTCATATTAATGATTTAATATTTCGACATTAACGTAAGCGCATTTTAATTATTTATTATTAAACAAAAGGGCATTATTTTACGTTATTAGTGCTTTCATTGTTACATGAATGTTATATATAAATTTTTTAATTTACTAGTAAACAAAATGTATGCTGGTATTGTAATGAAGTGTTGGGTCATATTTTTATTACCAAATATTAAAATTTAATGTTATGAGTTCACAGTGTATGCTTGGATGCAGTTTATGACTGAATTTGTCAATTGTTGCCACAGTTTCCCTTTCTACACGAAAAAGTCTAGGTTTCACAGACACAAACAGTGTTTCCTGTCTCCCCTTCCAGTTTGAAGATGTTTTTCTGAACATAAAACTGCTTTAAACTAGTGCAAGTTTAAGGAAACCGTAATGGCTGGCAGCACTAGATTATCTGAAGATTTAGTGAACCTCAGGAATTTATACATTTCTCCATGTTCATTTTTCAAGTGGAGGTTAATTATATTACTTTCCATCCCCTTTCTCCACTTCATTCCACAGTATTTTTTTTATATTAAAAGAATAGCATACATCACATAACATACATCTGTTTTTAAGTGGTCTCTGCAGTAAATACACATCCACATCTGAGGTTGTATGTGGATGTTTTGTTACTCCCAACTAAGTTGGATTGCCTCCTGTCCATTCTCTGCCTAACTACACCCTTCAAATTGAAACACAGTAGTTCTCATATTCCTGCTTTACATCAGAAATAAATGCAATTCCATTGAAATTCAAATGGCTGAATTTAAAACCCTTATCATGCTTTGTATTTATAGATGCCTGTAGCAGATGAAATTCAGTCCTCTTGGGCTGACGAGGTTGAAATAGATCAGGGAGCTCTGCCCCCACCATCTGAAATAGTTGAAAATGGACTGAAGATTGTTACAGAATACAAATATGATAATGACAACAAAAAAGTCAAGATTGTAAGAACATACAAAATTGAAAAACGTGTTGTTTCTAAGGTAATGCTTCTTCTAACATACGATAAGCTTTATATTCCATTTACACAATTTTATTTTATTTTATTTATTTACACAATTGATGTTGGCAATCACTAGATAATCATTAAATATCTGATCATGCTAACAATATAACCACATTTACACACATGATGATGATGATTATGGTATATTTAAGGGTTTCAAACTTTTACAGGATTTATACAAGTACAAGTTACGAATATCTGAGAATTGGTGAATCCTAGCTAGGGTTGTAAACTGCACTATATAATATTGTACTGTACAATTTATTTTATATTTTTCTTAGTATATAGTACTACTGTTAAAGAAATAAGGCCAGCAACCGCTCCAATCAGTGAGGAAAATTGGACAATATTTTTTTTGTATTTGATTTGAATATATTATAGAGGCAAATTAAAGGTAGTGATATCTTTTAAACAAGATTTTTTTTTACCAGTTTTTGGTTTTAGTGAATATTTTGGATTTAGTGACCTTTTGATTTTAAATAATTATTAGACCAATTTGTTAACTCACATAAATCATAAATAATAATTTATAATTCATTTGCATTTTTCTTATTTACCAGAGCATTGCAAAGCGTAAGACTTGGAGTAAATTTGGTGACTCTGCTACTGACAAGCCAGGTCCTAATCCTGCTACAACCATGGTGTCTGAAGATGTGTATATGCAATTTATCACTAGTAAAGAGGAAAGCCAACGCCCTGACGATGGAGACCTTGATGGTCTTAAGGTATCTCCCTTTTAATTTTACAATTGGAGCAATAATTGTTAAACTATTTCTTTTGTTAATAAGCAATTTTTGCTTTGATTCTGTACTAAGTTGCCTAAGAGTAAGGGAATAGCTGTAGTGATAAGTTCCAATATTATAATTAGGATAGGGTGTACATCTGTCGTGTTTGTAGACTTCTACTGCATACTAAGCATGCCACTTCTCACATATCAAAAAAATAATTTTGCTTTTCTTTTTTTTTAGCCTCAAACCAGCAGTGTAATCTATAAATGTCGTACTTGCCAAGGTGACCACTGGACTCTGAGTTGTCCCTTCAAGCACACACAGATGGCACAGACTAAAGCCAGTGAGGCTGCCAAAGCAGCAGGTATTAAATAAATTTTACTTGTTGTGGGATGCATTACAGATTACATATCGATAAACTGAGCGTAATAGGACAGAACCATGACAAAATGCTAATGCAATTTCATGATATGAATGCACGATCAGATGCTAATTGTCAAAATCTGTAAATATTTGTATTCTTCACTGCTAATGCCTATCAAAGCAGCTTTAGGCTTCAATAAGTCTGACACAAGTAGCAACCCATCTGCATACAACCTCAGATAGCACTTCTGGCCTATTTGATGTTGGATATAAAAGTTTGATACTTATATTTAACAGATGTGACCACTTAACACAAAGTCGCCTGCTCGTCATTGCTACTCTTTTATTTAGGGTGAATGAAGTGCAATCAGTAGCTTTAGGTGGTATATATACTCTATGAAATACTATGACAAGTCCAGATTTAGGAATCAGTTTTGAAGTTGTACATAGGCTTATTTGAAACTGTTGACAATGGAAATGTTTTACACAAGTTTGCAGCTACTTCTGGACTTTCTACTTAGTAGAACTTGAACTCTCCCGTCTCTGAGAGGAGAAATATACCCAGCAGTAGGACAGTAATGGGTTGATATTGATTACTACCTGCATCTTTGATCAGATACCAAGGATGGGGGTTCTCTGTAGCTTTATTTATATTTATCTTACAATTTTTTTAAGATGCTAAAGCTGCTCCTACCAACAAGTATGTGGCACCGTATCTGCGTGAGGGTGGAGCAGGACGGGGCACTGGCCGCGAGCCTCCTGGCGCTCGACGTGACGACATCGCGGCTATCCGTATTTCCAACCTGAGCAACTTTGCAGTTGAGGCTGATCTTGAGGACCTTGTCAAGGGCTTTGGCCCAGTACAAAAGTTGTACCTAGCAAAGGAGAAGGTATGGAAGGAAATTGTGAATTATTATATTGATCGCTATTTATTAGATTTTAAATAGAATTTCATTCAAAATGTGGTAAATATGAACCACACACAAACAGTCCTTTACAGTTTAAACAGTCCTTTTGGGATTTAAATTTTTGGAATATTTCTGTTCTTATGAGTTAATATCAAATTATAGTTTTAGTTTAGCTAGTTCATAATTTCTATTATGAAATGTTTGTTATTAAATGTGGACATTAAATTTGAATAGAATTTAAAAGAAAATTCATCTTGCAACAATTTAAATGTAAATCTGTTTTTGTTTCAGAGCACTGGCCACTGCAAAGGATTTGCTTATGTCCATTTTAAATTCCGGGCTGATGCAGCGAAGGCAATCCAGACACTCAATGGCCATGGTTATGACCACTTGATTTTGAATGTAGAATGGTCTAAGCCTCCACAAAATAACTAATGAAGTATGATTCTTTTTCATATTGTACACCAATTTTAAATAAAATGGAGTAACAATATACATTTTGTTTTATTTTACTAGAACATTTGGTTTTTATGAAATCTGTAATAATGTGAATGATCACATATGCATTAGCTTATGAGATTGACTACAATTGCATACATTATACAATCAACCATACATCATTCAAACCTTCATTCAACTTAAGAAACAATATTTTTTTTTACATATAAATGTTCAAACGGCAATAACTAATAAATTATCAATGTAAGAACTTAAGAACCATTAATAATATAAATAAAATGATTTAGTTCTGTTTCTTTCAAATAATTCAACAAATAAGTAGGAAAGGTTTAAATTTATTTTAAGCGACCAATAAATTATTTTAAGACTAGACATAATATAATAAATAAAATCAATAACACAAATTGTAAATTAATTAAATTTTAACATTTTGCAAACACTACCTTAATTACCTTTAAATAACAAATTGTGCTTATCCAAAAATAAATAAAGTATTCTGAACATGGTGAGTAAATGTTATATTTATACAATGCTCATGAAGCAAATGAGGGTTATTGGTATCTCTAGATATCAATGTCATATCTTTCATCATCACTGTTTGGACTATATGTGTCTTCAGGGAGGCGTACTTCCCCACAAAACATAAGTTCAACATAACTGAAGTAATCCAAAGCAATGTTAGTCAGCATAGCTCCAGTAGTTATACCTAATATTGTGCCTATCACTGGTCGTTGGCCTACAGAGCTTCTGAGTATTGCCCACATGAAGATCGATCCAAGAGGCCAAAGGCAGCCACCTAAGAAGGCCCATGAGAACCGTCTAGCAGGAGCAGCAGCTGCAATGTGAGGACGTGCCCATAACCACAGACCAGCTCCCCCCCCAGCAGACAGGAATAAGATATCAGTTATATCTCGCTTTGGGAACAATCTGAAACAATACAAAGTCAAAGTCTGTGGTAAGATTACATTTACTTTATATAGTATATGTTACTATTTATAATAAAGTCAATGACTCTGAAAATCTAAACTAGAGAACTGTATGCTGTTAATGTAACAACATTAACACATTAACAACTAGATGTAGATCACTGAGCAGGACAGAAGTTTAAGCCAGAAACGGGGGAGAAAAACAACAACCTATATAGCATAATGGTCATGTCACAGCAGACTGGCGTAGTCTGCTGTTCAGAAGGTCTTAGATTTGATTATCAGCAGGACGAAAATATGAAACGATGAAATTGAATTCTGTTTCCTATTTGGGTCTCTGCTTTTGTTTCTAACTAGAATGACTGTAAAGCATTATTATTTTGAACAGGTGAACTTCACAATAATAAGTGAATAACAATAACAAATTTACTTTATGCAGGTACACAAGAAAACATGCAGTTATCATGGGTCTATTTACCTTATCATCAGGTGTGGGTTCATCACACTCACCGACAAAGTTGTGTAACTAACAAGGCCTTGCACAGGTAAATAATAATATAAAACATTGTCTCGCGTAAACGGCGGTAATTTCGCTTTGCTAATAGACTTATTTACACAATCGACGGTTTTCGGTAGTGATACTGGCAAAGTAGAAATCTGTTGCTTAACATTGCGAAAAATTCTTTCTAAAATTTCCATTCTTCTTTACCACACTGACTTGTATCGCAGAATTTTAATTAGTACGTTTTAAGGTTACGTTACACATTATTTGGCAACTGTTAATGGTTGTGACGCTATTTATACTATGATTTTCTAACCATGATAGTTAACAAGCAACGATTCAAAACGTAAAGCATATCACGAACATTTAATCAATTCGCGAGTCAATCACCAATCAAGTCTAGTCTAGTCAAGTGTACAGATAACAAACAGTGTACAACTACAAGTGTACAGAATATCTATACAGTTAAGTGTCAAGTGTCGACCAAAAATCAGGTATTGAATACTTGGAGTAAGGTAATCTCTTTTAAGATTTACTCTTTCTTGTAAACCAAATCACAACGTAAGTGGATGGATAAGTCCTAATGGTTCTACATAAACCGACAAATAGTTCTTTTTGTTAAGTAACAGTAATTAATGTTAAGTAACAGTACAGTGTGTAGGCAATTTAAAGCTTATGAGTCGGCGGACGATTTTAACATCACCGGGATGGTAGAAACTGATGGCAGAGTCAGAGTCTAAGTTTTTAAGACCCAGTGGTAAATTTTGGGAGCTCTTAATATTCACTGGGTGCGAAGTAGGTGGCGGGAGAACCACGAATCGATTGCAGCGCGCATCGTGGCTAAAAAAGTAACTTTCGGCAGACGAATTGTCACTTTTTACTAGAGAAAATTACGTATCCTTGCATTTTAAGAAAAATAAATAAACATGCGTCACGAAACCTGCTGCGTAGTCAACTGAAAGAACGGTGATTGCAAATTCTATAAATTT
>DWKW01000635.1:0-15459 GCA_018250115.1 Doberes anticus
GGCACTCCCATTTTGTAAAGCTTATGTATTAAGCCGCTGTGCCAGACCTTGTCGAACGCCTTTGCCACGTCGAAGAAGAGGGCTCCCGTCGGAATCTTAAAGATCTAGTACTCTTTCGGACGCACTAAACTTGAATTTACAGAAGCATCTGAAAAAAATATTATTTATGAAAACTGTTGAAAGAATTTGTCTAGAAGTATAATGCTGGTATAATTTAGGCATAGTTTACTTTAAAAGCGTGTGTCTCCGGCGGGCGGCGTAATGGCACTCTGGGGACAGGCCGGGAATCTCCACACGCCAAGCGTAAACATTCTCTTGCAATTTTAAGTTTTGGCATCCGACGCTGGCATTATTCAAAGCGACGTTTTGTATTTCTAGGAAGCGCAACGTCTGCAGACTATTATTTATAAGTGGGTTTTATTATGCCCTCTCAATGTTGTTAGCTCTCTATCATGCGTGTAGGCCTCTGTACATAAGAAAATGTCGGTATGATACGTGTACGTGTGTGTTTATTTTAAAATGAGGAAGGGATGACAGGAGGATACTAAATCGCTTTTTCTTGTGTCCACTACGTCATCATCAGGTTTGTCGTGGATCGGAGGGTTTGCGACTAATGAGCACGGTTTCTATGCAAATTCTTATGAAAACATTGCTTTTGCAAGTGTTCGCCCTTTTACTCGAAAGTGAACCACGTGTATATTTATGCCACGACGATATGTCAATTTTAAAGGGATATGGAAATGCGTAAAAATATTTTTAATGCTCGTTTCTAAAGTAAAAAACTTGTTTTTCGCTGTGGAAGTTAATGAGGTTGATGCCCTTTAAATTAATCAAAGTAAACTTTGCTTACTTGCAGTAATGAAGTCAGAATAAATTTCTTCGAAAATTTAATTATGATCTACTCTTCATCAAAAAAATTTAGTCAGTACCTATTTCAAGTAAAATAAGGTTTTTCCTTTATTACTGGGTTAAAAAATTAAGTTGAAATTTTTTAAATAGATAATTTAGATAATTTGATGGAATAAAGGAGAATGGGAAAAGTGGTCTACCTACTCAACACTAATGAAACCTATGTCAGTGAAATGCCTATTTTAAGTACTTAATTTCATTCTATGGAAGCACTGCTGTAAGTACTGGGGTTCAAGAGATATCCGAGAATAACGAAAAGCATCCCCTACCTTACTTTTCTGTGTTTTACGGTCGAAAGTCATTATTTTTTATAGCTGGAGGTGCGAGCGAGAAGTATATCAATCTATTAATTACTTAAATTTTAACGCTTCACATACATATACATATAGGCCCACATGAGGATACCCTGTGTGGTGGGTGCCATGAACACACACAGAAAAAAACACACAAACACTTAGATCACGGGTTGAAATCTAAATTCATCATTAAAATTTCTGCTCCACTGGGAATCGTACCTATGACCCTGCGAATAGCACACCGGCATGTTGACCACGGCGCTATAGGGGTGATTCTGGATAACTTTTTTTGTTATAGTACGTATAGCATCACTTTTAATACTGCATTTGCAGTAAAATTATTTCGTTGGGATCCATACAAATAATTTATATAACAGTTTTTCTAAAATGATAATTTTGTTTATATATAACGAAATATTTTTAGCGGAGTGTCTAGATTCGAGGATGCGACGAAGAAGCATTTCGATCAATTCCACATTTTAAATTTCCGTTTATCTATAATTGAACATTTCGACATAAAGTATTCTCTTTTGAACACGTACAGTTCTCCTTAACTTCAAATAAAAATATCTATTAGTAAACTTTCGGGTATATTTGATAGCAAAAAATCAGAAAAAGAAGTTTGCAAACATATATAAAATAATATTTGTAAACACTATGTTGAGAGACTGTACTTCAAAATAAAAGTTGTTATTTCTTATTATAGACTGATCGAAATTTAAAAGAATTTTCAACTTATTACTGTCGTTGGAGACTCTAAGACGTGTGTTGAATTGCTTCATTGCGCGAATAGAAATCCCGTCTGTACTGGTTGTAGAATCTTATGATGAAGACTCGACTGCGACGGTATCTCCACTGCAACTATTTATGACGCAAAGCAGTAATGTCAGCATTGCTTTGTTTCGATTAGAAGGGAGTAGTTAACCGGACTATACTGGACAGAAGACTACGTCTATACAGAAGTCTTCAGGAGTAGCAACATAGTAGTAAGAGTAGCTAGCATGATGCCTTCATGCGCGTATGTTACTCTTTAAAAAATATACTTCTCTTATAAAAATCTGTGTTGCTACACTTAAAAATGAACTCTGAACGTTTAGTTGACCTTTATTATATAAGAATCATTACAATACTATTCAAGCTCAAAGCAACTGTGTAGTAGAAATATATTTAAGTGATGCTACGGCATTCAAATTAATAATAAATATACGTAAAGCGTCTTTCACATGAATTCAGGCCTTTGAAGTTGCACGAGCTGTATCTTACATCTGGATTTTCATCCGCTGCAGTGAAGTTTTGAGAGCCACTTGATATATAAAAAAAATTACCTAATTTGTTTTATTAATAAAAAAACATCGCTACCAATATAAAATGTATAGGAGACTTAACAAAAACATGATCTTTTGTTAACCAGATATCTAATTTATATAATTCTTTCCTTAGAGCGGCGTAGCGTACGATGGAGGTGCGTAGGTGAGGGCGCACGGCGGGCGACGCGCCCAGCTTGCGCCCGCCCATGGCCCCCATCTTCTCGATCAGGTAAAATATATCCTTCCCATTCCTTAAACTGAAAGTTTACACATTAAATACATTACAATATAGCTAGTTACGGTAAACTCTTTACTGTGATCCTTTTAGAGGATCTACTGTCCCTTGTATCGTCGGCGTTGTATTTATATTTATGGCTATGTTGTAGCGTACCCATCAAAATTTGGGTAATCTATCACGAAGAAAAAATACAAATTGATCATGTGTATCATTTATACATCCATGTTTGGAATATGTTTGTCGTTCGATGTATTAGTAGAAATATAAATGTAGTTGTGTACATGTGTTTTAATATGTCTGCTAATAAAGTTTAATTATTTTTTTAAATTATATAAAATTCTACGTGGTCAAGAAAAATTAGATTCACATGTACCTCTACAAACTAGATAATAGATAAAATTAGAATTCTTTTGGCTACATTTTGTTACATTATTTAGTCAAAAACGTAACCTTTATCTTAACACACTTTCCTAACATTTGTACAAGTGTAATTTAAATTACTTTAATGTGAGCGGCATAAAATAAAAGGTACTTTTTCTTCCATTGATTGAATTAATGAATCGTATTTTGTTTATAAATTTTAGTAATTAATCAGTACGCGTATCATTTCGTCACATAGTGTATACACACATTAATCAGTCGCACATGTTTGCTTGAGATGAAAACAAAAAGTCGTTGGATATATTTTAGTACTCCGATATTGTCAAGTCTGTGTCAATAAAAAATAACCTTTCAAGAAATAATCGTTTTTAGACATAACAACGAAAACAGGTTTTTCATAAATACAATTTTCAAATGACAAAATAAAAATGTAAAGCATACAATTGCTGTAGTAACACCCATCACGCTGTTTGAATTATAAGAGCTTCCGTTTGAAATATTACAGTCGTTGCAATGAGCGCGTCAAACATACCGTTTTCCCGATATCATTCGATGTGTATGAATTTAATGCAGTGTTCGATTTCCCCACTGCCGATGTCGAGGGAACGCAGATTAATGTGCATTTTATTTCAGATAAAAACTGTTCAATAAAACATACTTAGTTTTATTTATGAGTAAATAATAAATAAAGAAGTAAGCTTTAAATATTACTCCTTTGTCTGTGTTACTTCATCTATAAAAGTATACAAATAAAACAAAAATATTTTAAAATATTAGGGTATTCTTATGCCGAACTTATACCGGTGGAAGTCTCATATTCGATGCTATTTGAGGATGTCCATGTGAAGAACTCGTTGCAGTTCTTATTTTCATGTGACCTGCATACTTGTTTGCCATTTCTAAAATCTGTACTAATCATCTCACCATGAAAAGCATATGAGTAATTTAAAAGGATATCTTGGACAATTGGACAGACCTACAAAGTTACAACGACGTCAAGTAATTGAAGTCAAACTTTAAGTAATATCACGCCCGAAGCCGAAAGCCTGTTAATGGAATTTCCATCCCCTCTGCAGGCTTTTGGTTATTTTTAACCGCTTATTTTATTGAATATAGCGAATGGAAGTATAAGATATACCTTTGTGCCGTCCCATTTATTCTTTGTCTGTCATTTTTCCTTTCTGTTGTTTTGCGCGTTTATTTTATTACCTTTAAATAAATAAATAATAAAATATAAATACAAAATACTTAACATTTAATATTATTATCCTCATATGATAGAATGTCAATCTTTAGTCTAGTAGTTACACCTTATCTGGGGGAATTGAGAGTGGTCAAGAGACTAGAGGGAATCAAACGATCAAATTGATTTCATCCGGTCTACTTCATACTTAGTCGTACTTTTGAACAAAAAAAGATATTCGAAAACGTGACAATTACGCAGAGATGTTGGTAAGGTTAAATTAAAGAGTAGTAAAGATGTAACCCAACGAACTTACGAGTTAAAATACCTCGACTGGGTCGTTCGTCGAGCTATAAACCAATGTAAGCACCAGATAAAAAAATTGGATTATGAATATTTCAATCAACTTGTCTACCTTGGAGCGCTGATAACTAGTGATGCTACTGCGATAATAAACTTTACCGAAATATTTGAAGATGGCAACAGTATGTAGTGGATGATGGTGGTAGAGTCTTATGTCGAAGGCTCACCTGCGGCGGCACCACCGCTGTCCATGGGCTGCAGTGAACACTTAACATCAGGTGGCCTGCACGCTCGTTTGCTATTCTACTAACATTTAAAAAAAAATCTATGAAGCACTTGGGGGAGATAAGGCAGAACTAAAGTATTACAATACACACAACTGTGCCTGTCTTAAGACAGACTTAAGCGATTACGATATGTAAACAGTTTAGTTTCGGACAATTAGAAAAAAGGGTAATGTATACTCGTAGAAATGCTACGAGTATACATTGTGAAACGATAAAAAACATATTATGGCTATGAAAGCCTGTTTAACGTTTCGCATCTTAAACTAATGTGGGCGTTTGTGAGTACAATAATATTCGTGAATGTAGTTAAAAATGGATTCAGATTACAAATGTTTTTGTGTTGTAATTTGAGTAACGACTAGCTGCTGCCTGCTTCGTTTGCGTGGTCATTAAAATATAAACACGACAAATAGACAGATTTTCAGTCAGACGCGTATTTTACTTAGTATTTTCAAAAACACGATCGTAAAATCTAAGATACTAGTCGAAACAATTTTATGTTAATATCAGTTTTTATCTACATAAAGTTTCCCTGACGATAAACAAATTTATTATGATAAGAATTTAACATTACCTATGGCAGTCATTAATGCCGACAGAATAAAATGTTTTTTTAAACGGTCATATTTTATCAATAAACATATAGTTATATGTCCTCGGGGAGTTTCTGCGGTCTTTTTTAAGCTCTACAATTATTCTGTAGAAAGCATTCATATATCTCTTACCATTAGGCCAGCGTTCGCAAGAAACGCTTCACTCGACCGTTTTTATGTCGACATGGAGTCCACGAAAGGCCCTTTTAACGGGATAATGAACAGCCTATGTCCACCTCGAGGGTTCATTGTAAATATCGATAAAATATTTTTTGAAATCAGATGAGTAGTTTCATCATCAACCTATTATTGTCCTACTGCTGGGTGTGGAACTCTTCTCAGAGATGAGAGTGCTTAGGCCATAATACACCACGCTGACCAAGTGCGGATTGCCGGATTGCCTTTGAGAACATTGTGTAGAACTCTCAGCCATGCAGGTTTCCTCACGATGTATTCATTCATCGTTAAAGTGAGTGATAATTAATTTATAATACGCACATAATTCGGAAGCGATAATAAATAAAAAATTCAAAATTTAGAGGTGCTTGCTTTTATATGAACCCCGACCCACCGAACCGGGAGATCGAGATTCGTAACAACTAGGCTATCACTCACCCAATGATAAGTAGTGTAGGTATTATTAATATTAATGTAGAAATATAAAAAACTGGTGTATATTTTCACTTTTACGTACTTCTTAAATTATGGTAGAGGTTTATATTGCTTTAACTGTGTCAAATAAATTTCAGGACAAATTTTTAAATTTCGTCAGTTACAAGAGCTGCCGTTCGAGCGGCCTGCGGAGTTTATTAAACCCCGCAAGCACAGTTGATAATATATTATTATCTTGTGATACTTACGTAATATACGAATGATAATGAAAACTTAAAGATTTCGAACGACTATCTTTGAACACCGTACACAGCGATCCCCGCTTCGAGGCTTTTCGCTCCGGTGTATCCGCGTACGAATCTCATCATGCTTCTCTGATTAGTAGAAGTCATGATCATATTAAAAACTGAATCTTGTGTTGCTGGGAAGGAAAATATTGTAAGGAAACCTGCATGGCTAAAAGTTCTCCAAAGTATTCTTGAAGGCATGTGAAGTCCGCTTATTCGTATTGGCCTTTGGTAGACAATATAAAATCTCTTAAAAGTATTATAGTAAAAGTACTGTGGTAAAAAAATGTTTTTCTTTCATGTACCAGGTGGGTGGTGCGCTGGTTGGTGGTGGCGTTGCTTTCGGTGTCCCTGCCGGCCCACAGCCAACAGCTGACGCCGACCCTTGTGCCGTCCTGCCCAACACAATGCATTTGTCTCTCACAGTCTCAGGTATTCTTTTTTTTTTTAGTAATGACAGTAGTAACATCTGTATTTCTCTCCAAAACAAGAAATAAAAACATAATGCGGGTAATTATCGTCTCGTATGGATATTTTGCATGTTTAATACTTTCAAACACACTTCGAAATAAAATTTGATATGAAATGTGTGTGTGCGTGCGGTGCGACCTTTTAATCTTTAACGTCTAAGCAAAATAAACGTAATTTAAAACGCTTTAATTGGTTTAAAAGGACTTTAAGTTTATTAGTTTGATGAGTCAAAAACATGATATAAAAAGTAGAGAAAAATCTGAAAACATTTGTACAATTTACACTACTTACTTCAATTAAATTATGTACCTACCTACGCAGGAGGAGGTAATTATGAGAAAGAAGAATTGAAAGACTATTGCAAGTATACAGAAAGTGATAATAAGGCGTTACTTCTAAATTTATAAATTGTAAAATATGTCACAAGTCAGTCTCAATATAATTGTGCATAGTGAACATATGTATTACAATAGTAGTCGAAGTATATGCGTAATGTATGGGTTGACAAAGATTGCACAAATGAGATTTTAATCCAAGCACAATGTTATTTCTTTCTAAAAGTCTTGTTTCATTTGTTTAACTTGCCAGCTAAAGCTGTTTCGTCAAGCAGCAATACATTCTTACGAACACATTAAATAGTTCGCCCATTGTATTACATTTTATATTAACAGAATAGCAAACGAGAATGCAGGTTCTTAAGTGGTCACTGCAGCCCAATTACATCCACATCAAACCTCAAATAGGACGGAAGTCCTACCTGAGGTTGAATATGGATGGTGGTATTCCTGAGGACTAAGTTGGAACGCCTTCTGTTCAGTGTCTCCAGCCTAACTGCACCCTTCAAACCGAAACACTGCTGTTTTACGGCAATAATAGGGGATGCGGTGCCGCCGCACATAAAACTTATGTCTTACCTCTACCACTTTACCACCATCAACAACTTTAATCGTAGTAAAAAGCGTTTGCTGGGCAATCGAAATAATATTATAAAATACCAAGCCTGAATTTGAACAAAGAAAGGCTACGTTAATAACGCTTCTAAATTAATGTGAAAAAAGTGACACGAACAAACATTAATTACTAGTTCAACCACGCAGGTCTAGACTTTCGAATGAAGCTAGAGTTGCGACTTTGCATTTCCATGCTATGTCATGCAAATTATATTCTATGAAACTACTACCTAAGATTCAGATGTTCGTATTATAAAAAAATATTAAACATTTATTAGAGAAGTTATTTCAGAAAATACACTGTTTGGGATAAAAAGTCATGACAATTCTTTTAAAAAGCAAAGGGTCCAATAAAATATTTGATCGCGATCAAGGTTTGTGGATTTACCCCCGTATAAAAAAAACTTGGAAATGGGAGAAATCCATATCACGATAACACTATATCGAGCGAACGACAGGCGGGTTTTACCATACACAAACTATTTAAAATCCCCCGTTCCTCCCAACCCATTACACCCTCGAATTATCCGGCGATCCCGACAACGTTATAGAACAATTCTACTTGATGAGACAGAGGTACAGTTTCACTTTCTCGTCTGCCTTTAAAGGCCTCGACTTCACTACCATGGTCGGTAGTGAAGTATTATATTTTTTTTTCATGTTTTGATAGAATAGTAAACGATCATACAGGCCACCTGATGTTCAGTGGTCACTGCAGCCCATGGGCATCCACATCTGAGGTTGTATGTGGATGTGTTGCTACTCCTGAGGACTAAGTTGGAATGCCTCCTGTCCAGTGTCTTCTGCCTAACTGCACCCTTCAAGCAGAAACACGGCAGTTCTCACACTGCTGCTTTACGGAAGAAATAGGTGTAGCAGTGCCGCAGGCAAGCCTTCGACACAAGACTCTACCACTATCAAAGTGACCACCAGCACCACCAGTCGGTAGATTTATCCCGAGATGGAAGCGAAAGTCTGTTTCAAGCGCTCGTTCGCCCAGACGAGTAATCCTACAGTGTATTTTGTATCATATTCTCCACGAAGCAGCAGTAGTGGCATGAGGTAGTCTATTTTCTTCGTCTAATTTGGTTTTTTAATGGAATGGAACTTTCACGCTTGAAGCTGGGCCTTGGGTCGAAAGTCGAGCCAGCCACTCTTTGCCCTTGCCAATCATTAAATTCCGATCATGCAGAAACTATTCTCCGATTCGTAATTAATGCATCTTAGATCCGACCTTGACACAGGTGTCGACACTGAGAATTTTGAACCTCTACTGTGTTGACCTCCAAGACCCTAAGACACAGACCTCTGTGTTATATGTATATATATATGCCACACATAACTCTAATCACAGTCAGTCCTCTAAACTACTTTTACTACCTGCACGGTGAATAGACTGGCAGCCTTTTGCTTGTGCTTCCAAGGGCGGTAACTAACATGTCGTCAGCATGATATGTTTCATAGGCATAGTGGAATATCACGGCCTAAAACACAGTTGTATGCTATATTCCACAGAAATAGCTTAGGGATATCGTACGATATTTCCTTCCTGATGGCCTGGTCCAGAGATATCAACTACGTCTCAGATACGAATGTACTCGTCGTGAGGTAGGTCTCAAAAATCCAGAGGAACAATATGTATACACCGTATTGACAAACATGATTGCGTCGATATTTGGTCGAAACCCTTCGGGAGTCAAATTGATTGCCGGATAAGTTAATACATAAAATGACTTTTGATGTAGCTAGCTATCCTAAAAAAGGAGTAGCGAATAAGCATGCTGATGTAATTGTAGCCCATGGACATTCCCCTCCGATTTCAGATAATACTGAGGTCCTATTTGAGGATATTGAGGGCCACTGCAGTGTGCCTAACCAAATCTTGTCAGCAATGTCAGCCTTACCAATTAAACATCAGGGTCAAATTCGTCCGTCCGTCCCAATCAGAGTCCACGGATTGCCTACAAAATATTTATTTCTTCATTTACAAAATCAATAAACGAGGGTAATATAAAAAGGAACCTGCATTAATTAAGCTTAATAGAAGTAATACATTAAAGAGGCAATTAATAAATTAAATTGCAGTCACAAAATAGATAAGTATTTTATGATGGTGTTTTATAATATCATGATTATACTACCTGAATTGATTGGTATTTGTTTTGGTTATTTGTGGAGCTTACGTTCGGAACAATTCAATCAAAATATGGCGATGCCCCTGTGTGTGTCCGGGGATATTCAGGGAAGGATTAATTTTATTGACAACGCAAACAGTCCCAATAGCGATGGAATTGTGACGCAGCGTTACTGATCGTGCCATAAAAGAGCCGCTGTATTTTTGTAGGTTGTTTTTAAATAACAGTTTTATATTAGAATTCACTAGACTCTCGCCCGCGATATTGTTGGCGCGTATGGGAGAAAAAACAAAATAACCATTTTAATTGACCTCCAAGTCTATGACGCCGTATAGAACAGCGAGCTCAAGATGTATTACTGCAGCACTGAATCTATTGGATCCTAACGTCTTTACACATAATTATGGCAGTTAATAAAATAAAAAATAAATACTTTAAATAAAATGGGTTTTGCGTACTTTACGAAAAAACGTATAAACATACTAACTAATAATAAGATACGATTCGTATAAAAAAATATAGTAGTAGTGAATTTTAGACAACTGTAGTCAGCTTTTCAGAAATTTCTTTAATGTACAGACACGGCCTCTTTACATTTTTATAACAGCACTCGCATGTGATTGGGTCTTTGCTCGCGTGATTTTAGGACAAAAAAGGGAAGGGGACAAAAGAAGGGAATTATCACATGGGAATCACGAGTTTTCCTTATTCCTCATACTTTGATCCAACGTAAGAAAATGACAAAAGAACACTTACAGAAGGTTATTTTTTTTGCAGGTAGTCTGCAACAGTGCAACGCTGCGAGGTGTGCCATCAGCACTTAGTTCCAGTGTCACGCAGTTGTCACTCTCACGAGCGGATCTACGCGTGTTGCGGTCCGATGCGTTTGCGCATCTCCGACAGCTGCGGCGATTGTCCCTCGATGCCTGCAATCTGACACGAATCCGCCCCTTTGCCTTTCGTGGGCTACCGCGTCTGAACGAATTATTTATCCAACATACTCCGCTCGCTACCGTAGACGCGTTCGCCTTCGCCGCTCTACAAAATATTTCTTCCATTATTCTTTCTCACAACAGGATTGCTCAGATTGAGGGTTATGCATTTGCAGGAACGAATTTTATAAAACTTATATCTCTTAGAAACAATCCTATCAAACGAATTCTTGCGCACGCATTTTCGGGACTGAACGACGTAACTCAAATTGAGTTGCCATCAGGAATAAGAGCTATTGAACCGCAAGCATTTGCCGGCCTGGAAGGTGTTGGTGTTCTGGAACTGGCTTACATGGATTTACCGGCACTTCTACCCGATACGTTCTTCGGTCTAACACGCGTGGGGCGCCTTGCACTAAGGGAATCTGATTTAGGTATAATTCGAGCAGGAGCCTTCGAGGGACTTCGACGAGTGGACATTCTAGAGATGTGTAATAACAAGATCGACGCCGTCGAGGAGCTGGCCCTAGTGCAGAATAATAGTGTACACACTTTTAAGCTCACCGGTAATCATATGTTGGAGACACCGCTAGCGGTAATTCTGGAAGTGGACAATGTAGTAATACGTGGTAATCATCTGCCATGTGAATGTGGCCGCGACCCTCTAGCGAACCCTTTAGCCCTGGCCCAAGATTTCGCGGAGGAAAATTTATGTATATCGCCCTTGAAAGTACGTGGACGCAGCCTGGCTAGTGCAGCCGGGGCGGCGTGCCGCGGTGAGGGCGGGGGCAGCGCGCGCGCTCGCGCAGCGGCCGGCGCTGGCCGCGCAGGAGGAGCGCTGGCGCCTCCGCGACTGGCGCTCGCTATCGCCGCTATAGCTTTCCTAGCCAACAGCTAACCGCCCTTGGTGTTCAATTATGTTGTATGTGTCTGTAAATAATGTAAATTAAGTGGGTATAGTAACGATATTTTACATTGAATGGGTCCGTCATTAAGTATACATACGTTGGACCATAAATAAAATTTGCCTTTGGAAAACTTGTTTTATTTATTTTATGTGCCTTTACAGGATAAAAAAATCCTTAAATTTCAGTGTAAAAAGGAGCAAAATATTCCCTATATATTATAATTATTTTTGAATTATTAATTAAAAATTTATATTTTCAAAAATTGTAGTTAAACTTACACACCTACAA
Organism: Doberes anticus; assembly: GCA_018250115.1. NCBI lineage: Eukaryota > Metazoa > Arthropoda > Insecta > Lepidoptera > Hesperiidae > Doberes > Doberes anticus. The sequence continues at coordinate 12,081 of DWKW01000635.1, forward strand.
TTACACCATAATAAAACAAAAAAAAAGTTGAGAAATTAGCAGAAATAATAATGGGTAGGTTTTTAAATAGCGTTTCTTAATGCTGTGAGTATTTTATTCTCACCAAGCAACGTTCATTCAGTAACAAATACTGGGTATTTGAAATTTTATAACGGAATAAAAATAGCGTTTATCTGTATTTCTAGTCAATTAGCAGACGGCATCAGATAGCAGCTGAGTAATGCCGCACCGTCCGACAGAACTGTGTCAGGCGCGCCATAAGACTGGGAAATATCGTTTATTCTCAAGCTTTATTTAATAGGTACTATTGAAAAGGAAACTTACATTTTCTTTTTGAGAATACTACAAAACTCGTGTCATCAATATATGTCCGAATTATTGGATAAAATTGGTACAATACACAGGTTAAGTCTTTTGTAGAATAGCCATCATCGGACAAAAAATTTACATTTATTAAATTCTAATAGCCGTGGATTGCAATAATATTTATACGATACGAGTGTTCACTTTTACAAATAGTGAGGCGTACATACTGGTCCACACAGAGTCACATTCACACATGTTGAAATAGCACGTCACGCATCACTCATTAGCGCGATATTGATCGCGGCTTCACTCCGCGCCCGCTTGCACTATTTACACATCCCATTCACAACCATATTCTTTGATACAAATTCAATGTACTGTAATCAAAATATAACATATAGAGCAACGGTATCGTACATTTTCGATCCAGGCTGTTTTTAATTATTTAGGATTCCATGGGAATTTCGAAAGAATTCTTGCGAGATTTGGCCGTAATGCCTTTGTTAGCAGCGAAAGCAAAAATCCCGAGGTCCTTTGTTAGCGCAGGGTCGGACATATTCTTTGTAAATTTCCGAAGATATTTTTAAACACCTTTTTTTTGGTTTAATGTTATATCGTGCCAAAGAAATGAATTATTGGACGTTCTCGATTAATTTATTGATGATTACGTCATTTAAATATTAAGATTGCCATCAAAAACAAAACAAACTTTCCGAAATTTAAAATTATCGACACCAGGGTCTTTGGGAAGTAAGGCTTTAAGACTTTGTGATTCGATAGAATATCTAATTCTCACTTTGCAAACATTTTGTGTGATCATTTATAAATCTATAATTTAACTTATTAAGTAATCGTATAACAGAAAAATTATAGATAGTTAATACTACGTTGAAAAAAGGAAAGCGAGTGATATTTTATGTACTAAAACTATATGCCATGTTTACTTAGGTAGGTAACGATCTAAATAGAAAAATCGTGCAGTGTCATTGGTGTTTATTAGAGAAGTCGTGCTTATTGGGCGATACGGTTTGCAGTGGTTCAGAATTGGCCTAATGACCCTAGTCGTCTGCAGCTGACGCGTGATCTGAAAGAGTAAATGAAAGGAAATAAGCTTGTCACCGCTTTCTTTTATTTTTCGTGAGAGAGTGACATAATCCACTAATTTGATGCAGTATTTTTATTGTCCCTAAGTGAGTACTTAATATAAAGCTAAATATCTAATTTTAATAAAAGGTAGGATTTAGTCAGTTAGTTAGTTTAGCTAATTTATATACCTACTGTAATCAAAACGATATAACCATAATGAACTAGGTATGAAGAGGCATATGATGGTGGTCGCCTGTTGCAGCTCCATCGCTACACCTATTTCTGTCGTAAAGAATCAGTGTCTATTTTGGTTTGATGGATGTAGTTAGGCAGAATTTAACGTGTTTTAGAAATTAATTATCACTTGCTTTAACAGCGAAGGAAAACATCGTGAGGAAATCCGCAAACCTCAGGATTCTCTATAATGTTAGCAAAGGAAAGTGTATGATCAGCGAACAAACATGCAATCATCCAAACCAAACAAAAATTAGCAAAAAAATTGGACGTAAGCTCACACATCCTAAATCTTTTGTTGCGTTCATCTGTTACTAGTAATAACGTGAAGATAATATGTACAACTACTATAATAATAATATTTTAGACAAAAATAATACTTGATATTACAGAAGGAAAAAATCGTGAAAAAATCAACTTCGTTGATAGAGGTTAATGTTTGAAATTATACGAATAGTCGAGCAATCCGGCGTTACGTGACCGTTTGTGTATTATGATTTAAACACTCCTCATTATTAAGAGAATACCCCCGCAGCGTAATACAGCCCCACAGTGGGACAGACAGATTGACAAATGTATTAATGTATTATTTCTCGTATCTAGAAATTAAAATGACGTAAAGGCGAGTGAACCCAAAAGAAATATCACTTAGTACAGCGAACATTACTTTGCTGAACCGTTAATCTACTCCTAGCTCTTAGTATAGTAGGACTATATCTATATAACGACTATTAGATCGTGTACATTTGCACATGTCTTGTACGGGGCAGTGAACGGAATACTACACTCTGCTAGCGTTGTAATCCTTAGTATCCTCAGAATCAATATCGGTAAAACAATTAATGTGACCGCTATTAATCAATACGTTTTATTTTTTAAATGTTTAATAAGATGGTTAAAAATCGCATTATAATTCTATTTGAATATGAACGTCTGTTAGTGTAAAATATCTAACAAAACAAATATTTAGGCAATAAGTATATAAAGTACTGTCGTTAAGTGTAAACGATGTAGAAAACTGAATAATCTGCAAACAGGATGCGGAAGTCAAATAGCTTTCTTTGCTGAAGCTTGCATAGACAATCGAGAAATGCTCAAGAATTTTGTGAAATAACTGCTTGTTTAAAACTACTTGAAACAATAGCTTATTCTTTTCATATTTACATTAAACTATTGATCTCTATTTTGATGGTGGTAGAGTCTTATGTCGAAGGCACACCTTCGGCAGCGCCACAACAGCACCTATTTCTTCCATAAAGCAGTAGTCTCGCACTACTGCAGACATTACAGATTTCCTATCTGAGGATATTGCATGTGAAAATGTTGCTACTTATCAGGACTAAGTTGGAATGCCTCCTGTCCAGTGACTTAAGTGACAAGTCCAGTGACAAACGGAATAGCAAACGAATATACAGGTGTTGCCGCCGCAGGCCAGCCTTCGTCATAAGGCTCTACCACCACCATCAATATGTAGGCGGGAATCTCCGAAGTTCTGAAAATTATTGCTCTGATACAAGTAGATAGCTATGTGGTGTACCTATTGCACCTCCTTAGAATGAACACTCGTATTTGAATTGAAGAACATAGAATATAATTTATAGAAATAGAAATATTTATAGAAAATAGAAAATAGATTCTTTGACAGGGAGATTCGTTTGTTCCCCTCTCGCCTGTCCTACCGCGCGCCGCGCGTCCATCGACACACTCGCCTATCAACTGCAGTTGCCATCAGACCTATGTCTCCTAAATTATT